>CAUYRH010044430.1:0-46586 GCA_963574655.1 Perodicticus potto
TAGTCCCAGCTACTTGGGAGGCAGAGGCAGGAGACTCACTTGAGCCCAGGAATTGGAGGTTGCTGTGAGCTGTGATGCCACAGCACTCTATCCAGGGTGACAGCTTGAGGCTCTGTCTCAAAAAATAAATAAATAAATAAAAATAACATGGGAATGGTTTAAAGTCACAGATTGGACTAATCTGTAACTTTACTGGTTCTATTCAGTAAAAATCTCACAGGAGAAAGAAGTATCCTCATCTACCATCCACATACTTGCTCCACTAAAAGCACCGTGAGGCAAACCTGGGGCTGCCCCTGACAGGTAGCCCCGTTTGGGTAACACTCAAGAGACAAACAGATCCCCTAGTGCAGGCTGAAGATGGCCTACAATTTTAACCCCTACTCTTTTGGTGTGCCTCTTCCTTGCCTGAGAAGTTCCTACCCTCACCGGTGTCAACAACACACCCATTGTTGTCCTGTATCACTTACATGCCACCTTAGTCCTATGTTATTTACTGGCTGCCAAAGGAGGGGTCTGTATTTAGCGCATCTTGCTGCATGTGGCTAGATAACATTCACCAAGCTTTATAGATAGCCAGGGATGTGCACCAAAGACAGAATAATATAACTCTACTAACCAGATAAAACACATCAAAATCCTCTCCTTTTTCTCATCTATTCTCCAGGCCCTCCCTTATTAAAAGTGCAGGCTGGCTGTGTATAGGCTTTGAAATTTTAGTTTATATATACTCTTACAGTATTCTGGGTCCAAAAGATGTTTCATTACTGACTCTAAACCCAGGCATTACAAAATAACATATGTATAGATTATAAAACAACCTCAGGCTTGGGATCAGTTGTTCTATAGATGAGCCAAAGATGGCCTCCATGAGTTGACGCCTAGATTATTTCTTCTATGCAGGCTAAGACCTACTTAGGGCAAAATCTTCCTGGTGCCAAACTCAAACTTTTGCTCATCCAATTTTTTTTTTTTTGAGACAGCCTCAAGCTGTCACCCTGGAAAGAATGCCGTGGCATCACAGCTCACAGCAACCCCCAGTTCCTGGGCTCAAGTGAGTCTCTTGCCTCCGCCTCCCAAACAGCTGGGACTACAGGCACCCGCCACAACGCCTGGCCATTTTTTGGTTGCAGCCATCATCGTTTGGCGGCCTGGTCTGGATTCGAACCCGCCAGCTCAGGTGTACGTGGCTGGCGCCTTAGCCTGCTGAGCCACAGGCGCTGAGCCATCCATTTATTTTTAAAATAACCTTAATAGGTAGTTTTTAACCATGTCGAGCCTGCCTGCTTTGCATATACCATCTCCCACCTCATCCCCTACCTCAGCCAAACCTTTTGCAACAGCTGTTACTCATTGATAAGATAGAGCCTTGTGGTAATAACTCCAATTACTACAGTCATTCAGAGTTCTGTGACCCACAGACTATCATCTGCCCTCACCCCCTGCTGCTGTGCAACATCACCTAGACACATAAGACCCCCTCCCAAAGCTCCCCTGCACTGTTTCCCTTCTGGATGGTATTCCCTGCCCCATTAGCCAATAGACTAGATGGTCTCATGCTATGAGGAACTTCCCTCATCTATTCCTGAGCACCACTCAGTGAAGCTTGTTGTGTGTCACTGCCTCTTGTGACCATATCTTTTTCCTTGATTGGCCCCCAGTCCCTCAGACCCTTATAGATCTCTATTCCAAATATATAAAAGCTCTCAAAATGTGGCCAGGCACAGAGGCTCACTCCTGTAATCTAAGCACTCTGAGCAGCCGAGGTGGGTGGATAACCTGAGCTCATGAGTTTGAGACCAGCCTGAGCCAGAGTGAAACCTCATCTCTAAATATAGCTGGGCATTGTGGTAGGCACCTGTAGTCCCAGCTACTTGGGAGGCTGAGGCAAGAGAATAGCTTAAGTCTAAGAGTTTGAGGTTGCTGTGAGTTGTAACATCATGGCACTCTACCAAGGATGACAAAGTAAGACTCTGTCTCATAAAACAAAAGAAAACCTCTCAAAACTCAATAAGAAAACAACCCGATTAAAAATGGGTAAAAGATTTGAATAGCTACCTCACCAAAGAGTATATTCTAGTGGTAAATAAGTACATGAAAAGATACTCAACATCACCAGCCATTGAGGAAATCTAAATTAAAGCCATAACGAGGTACTACAACATACCTATAAGGTTAGGGGGGAAATGGACAATACCTAGCTGGGAGTATGTAGAGCAATTAGAACTCTCATATATGACTGGTGGAAATACAAAATGGTACAGCCAGTTTTTAAGATAGTTGGATAATTTCTTATGAAATTAAACATATACTTGCCATATTACCCAGCAATCCCTCTTGTATTTACCCAAGAAAAATGAAACTTTCTGATCACACAAAAACATGTATGTGAATGTTTATGGCAACTTTATTAAAACTAGCAACAATCCAAATGTCCTTCAACTGCTGAAAAGATAAACTTGGGTACATTTATAACAGACACTAACAGTAATCACTGAATATGAATGAACTGCTAACATAGTAACATGGATGGATTTTTTTTGTTTTGAGACAGGGTCTCACTTTGTTCCCCTTGGTAGAGTGCTGTGGAGTCATAGCTCACAGCAACCTCAAACTCTTGGGCTCAAGCAATTCTCTTGCCTCTGCCTCCCAAGTAGCTGGAACTACAGGCACCCGCCACAACACTTGGCTATTTTTAGAGCAAGTTCTCGCCCTGGCTCGGGCTGGTCTCGAACCTGTGAGTTCAGGCAATCCACTTGCCTTGGCGTCCCAGAGTGCTAGAATTACAGGCGTGAGCTACCACGACTGGCCTACATGGATGGATTTCAAGTGCATTATGCTATATGAAGGAAGCCAAACTCTAAACCTACTTACTGTGATGATTCTACTCATTCAATACTCAAGAATAGGCAAAATCATAGGAATGGAAAACAGATCAGTGGTTGCCAGGAGTGGGGTTGATAACAAAGGGTCAGTATGATGGAATGTTCTAGGGCAATGAAATGTTCTATATTCTGACTATGGCACAACTATATGTAATTATAAAAGTTGGCTCGGCGCCTGTGGCTCAATGGTCTAAAGTGCCAGCCACGTACACCTGAGCTGACGGGTTCGAATCCAGCCTGGGCCAGCCAAACAACAATGACGGCTGCAACCAAAAAATGGCCGGGCGTTGTGGCAGGCACCTGTAGTCCCAGCTACTTGGGAGGCAGAGGCAGGAGACTCGCTTGGGCCCAGGAATTGGAGGTTGCTGTGAGCTGTGATGCCATGGCACTCTATCCAGGGTGACAGCTTGAGGCTCTGTCTCAAAAAAAAAAAAAAAAAAATCTATAACAAAAGGCTAAATTTTTTTGTGCATGTTTAAGGACAAAATAGATATAGATACTTTATATATGTATTTTATCACATACTCAGTAAAGAATGCTGAGGTGCTTCATCCAATGAATTGAAAATAAAAATTTTATATTTCTACATTTGTCAGTATACAGAAATCTGAAGGTAGATCTTAACTCAGGGTGATCAATTTTCAAGAAAACCCACATAATCGGTCAGTCTGGCTAACTGCTGTTCATTGGGAATTGGGGGAACTAGGGCAGGCTCTGATAAGGGACGAAACTTGTTACAGGAAACATCCAGGGATCCTGCAACTGGCTTTCTGAGCAGAACCATTCTGGTGGTGGAGTCAGCTTACCATCCTTGTTCTAATATACCTTTCACAGCCTCCTCAACAGGAAGTCCTACAAAGGCTGCAAAATCATCAGCAATTATGGAGGTGTAGGCTTGAGAGACCAGGGTGAAGGCTCGTCTCCCTGTTGCATCTCTAAGTGCTTCCATGATGGGCTGGACTGTCTCAGACCACTGGTGAGCACTGATGGTTGTATAGATCCCAGGGAAATTTCTCTGCCAGATTCTTTGTCCTACTGACCAAATTCCTCCAAGTTCAGAATTTGCAGATTTTAGAGCAGGTGGTATTCTTTTCCAAAGATATCTTGCATTATTCATGTCATTATGGAGCAAATATAAGGCTAGAAGTTGACCATACACTGGGGGTGTAGCAATTCCTCCAGGAGCCTCGAGCTCCTGGTTCTCGCATTGATCCAGCAACTTTTTGAAACTGAAGGCACTCTGCCATCACCGCCACTGGCATCTTCCCAGCCGGTCTCGCCACCGCACCTTAACAACAGCCAGACTCCAGACTAAATTTTAAAATACGTAAATGTAAAAACACATTTGAAAAAGATAGATTGGACTTTTAAGTCACCTATATGCTGTTTTTTTTTTTTAAGGAAATCTTATATCAGAATATATTTGGCTTCAGATAACAGAACTCTCATCTTCCAGTGGCTCTAGCAATGAAAATATTTAATTTCACAGAACAGAAATGTGTATGAAGATAGTTCAAGGTTTAAGACAGGAGTACACTGACTCCACTAAGGACTCTGCTCCTTCTGTCTTTATATCTTAACCTATTTCAGCATTTTTTCTTTTCAGTTTTAGCCTTCTTTCTAGACAAAAAATAGAATTATGCCCCGGTCCCAAGCTTCAGTTTTTATACAACTCCATTTAGGGAAGAAAAGAGGAGAAATGTGAATTCTAAATTTGCACTTTTTTTTTTTTTTGAGACAGAGTCTCACTTTGTCACCCTCTGTAGAGTGCTGTAGCATCATAGCTCACAGCAACCTCAAACTCTTGGGCTCAGTGGTTCTCTTGCCTCAGCCTCCTGAGTAGCTGGGACTACAGGTGCCACCACAATGCCTTACAATGTGATGATTTAATATACACGATGTGTTATACCATGATTACCACAATCTGGTGAGTCACCCCACCTAGTTACCATGTAATGTTTGTGTGTGTGCATGTGCAAGGTAGAAGTAAGGACACAAGATCTGCTCTCAATATCATTTTAGGTTGTCGTTTTTTTTTTGAGAGAGTCTCACTTGGTCACCCTAGGTAGAGTGCTGTGGAGTCCTAGCTCACAGCAACCTGAAACTCTGGGACTCAAGTGACTCTCCCACCTCAGACTCCCAAGTAACAAGGACAACATGCATCCGCCACAATGCCCAGCTATTTTTAAAGACGGGGTCTCCCTCTTGCTCAGGATGGTCTCCAACCATGAGCTCAGGTAATCCACCTGCCTCGGCCTCCCAAGTGCTGGGATTACAGGTGTGAGCCACCATCCCCGCCAGGTTGTCATGTTATTTTAACAAAAGAATTAAGTATTCAGGCTCTGCTCTTGTAGCTCAGTGGTTAGGGCACTGGCCATATACACCTGGGCTGGCGGGTTTGAACCCGGCTCAGGTCTGCTAAACAACAATGACAACTACATCAAAAAACTAGCCGGGCATTGTGGCGAGGGCCTGTAGTCCCAGCTACTCGGGAGGATGAGGCAAGAGAACCGCTTGAGCCCAGGAGTTTGAAGTTGCTGTGAGCTATGACGCCATAGCACTCTACCAAGGGCAGTAAAGTGAGACTGTCTCAAAAAGAAAAAAAAAGAAAAGAATGGAGGCAAACGCGGTGGCTCATACCTATAATCCTAGCACTCTGGTGGGCAGATCACCTGATGTCAGGAATTCAAGACCAGCCTGAGTAAGAACAAGACCCCATCTGTACTAAAAATAGAAATACTAGCTGGGCATTGTGGCAGGCAATGTAGTCCCAGCTACTCAGGAGCCTGAGGCAGAGCCCAGTAGTTTGAGATTGCTGTGAGCTACAACATCATGGCGCTCTACTCAAGAATGGGTAAGAAAAGTATGAGAAAACAACAATGGATAATGAAAGAAGGAAAAGGAAAAAAGGGAATAATGAGGAAAACAAAATATGAAGGTAAAGGAGAAAGATCTGAAATATTAATAGAAGAAAAATGAAGAGAAATTTTTCAAAAGGTGTTGAAAGACAAATGAGGAAGAGGCGTTTCCCAGAAGTTATCCCTCTTGATTGCTGACCGATGTTGCTTCGGGTGAGCTGTGGCTGGCAGGCTGTCAAAGGTGACAGCAGGCTGCAACGACAGAGGACAGCAAGATGACTGCATGCCACACCAAGATGCAATTATCCTGCCTCCCAAACAGGGTTTGATCGGTCAGGGGTGTGGTCTCTACTGTGGTGTTGATTAGCCTACTGTGAGTCAGCCTGCTACGGAGTGGATTGCAACAATTCCATAGAGAAGCCCTGAGGGTTGCCAGGGTTTTTCCCCTTTCACTGACAGTTTTTGCCTCTGGAAATGTGGTTAGGGACCAACATCTTACATAAAAGGAACCTGAGGGACAGTGCTCATAGCTGAGTGGATAGGGCGCTGGCCACATACACCGAGGCTGGCGGGTTTGAACCCAGGCCAGGCCTGCTAAACAATGACAATTAAAAAAAAAAAATAGCTGGGCAATGTGGTAGGCACCTGTAGTCCCAGCTACTTGGGAGGCTGTGGCATGAGAATTGCTTAAGCCCGAAAGTTTGAGCTTGCTGTGAGCTGTGACACCACTGCACTCTACCCAGGGCAACAGCTTGAGACTCTGTCTCAAAGAAAAAAAAAAAGGAACCTGAGGCTCGGAAAGGAGCTGAGTATCCTAAGGCAGTCAGGGCCAAGCAAAAACCCACTCTTCAAGCCTCAAGTCCATGAGGCTTTCCACCAGAGCATCATTCATTCCTCAGAGAACTGAACCTTTGCCCACCTCCAGTACCCCCAACACCTCCCCTAAACACACACACGTACTAATACAATGAGCTCTGTTCTCCACTACAGTCAGCAACCTGGGCTGTGTGTAGGCAAGAGGGGCCCTCTCTGCCCCCGGGGCTTGGGGGCACCTGCACACTTTGCAGTGGCTGTGAGGAACATAGGTGCCTTGCCCTCCCTCACCTTTGGATGGGTCTGTGCCTTGCCCTGCTGAATTCTTCTGCCCCAAGATGAAAATGTAGACACACCCACAGCTTGGTGTCTTTCTTGGGTACCTGTTTGCACACCCAGCATCCCACTCAATCTGGAAAGTGAGGAGGCCCCATCAGCCCTAAAAGTTGAGGTTTCCAAGATGCTCTAGGGAGACTGTGCAGCACCTCCCAAGGAGCAGCAGGGCATGAGGTATGGTGGAAAATCCCAGAGCTGGGTGGCCAAAACCAAGTTCTAAGATGGCAGTCACCCCCATCACTTTGAATGGCAAACCACCTACCGGGTATCTCCCAGGATAGTGGGTGCTCAGGTTGGAGGCAGTACCGGCCCACCGGCCCCCTTCTGGCCATTGCTCCGCATTCCAAAAGCTGCCATCCCACCTGTGCCAGCCAGGTTCCCCTGACCTCTGGTTTTCAGGTGGCTTGGCCAACCAGATCAGGAGTTGGCCAAAGGGACAGGAATCTGGCCAGTGGAGGGGCAAGAAGCCGGAGTAATTATGCCATCAGCATCTTCCTCTGAAGGCTTCCTCCTTCAGCAACAGCTCCACTGGTCCTGATGACTACGCCCTGGAAGCCCAGGGCTGAGAACAACTGTACTTCACCCCATGGTGACTTTCTTTATGCCTGCAGCTCTCTAAGTAGTCCCCTAATTAAACTCCCTACCAGCTGCATCTTTTCTAGTACATGCTATCAGTTTCCTGCCTTGACAAACATTTCCTCATTAAACTGTGCTATATGGCAGCTAAGAATCTAACCCCACAACAAAGGGTGGATCCTGCCACACACCAGAACATCTGCACCTTTCTTCCCAGAGACCCAGCCCGTTAGGAGAGGAGAAACTAGAACCCAGGTCTCCTGTCTCTCCAGGGCTTCTTGGGGCCTGAGATCTTGGGGAGGAAGACAGGCAAGTCTGGGGTGGAGGAGGTCTCAGAAGAGCTTCAATCCTCTCTTCATGGTGGCACCCATTCACTGGGGCATCAGAGTGCCCCAACAGCACTGATGCACTGGCCTGGGTGGTGGGGCCAGGATGTCAGGCTCACAGGCACCTGCAGCTCTCAGCTTTCCACTTGCCAGCTCCATAGGACTGTCGGTAACACTGGTGGCCCCTTTGCCAACTTAGAAGTGATGGAGGCTTCTGTGGTCACTAATTCCATAATTACTCTACTCCCCTTTTTGCTCTTCAGACCCTTTTCTGTTTAACCCTTCTATTTAAATTCCCTCTGTTGGAAACACCTAAGGTGGTTTCTGTTTTCCTGACTAGTCACTCACTGTTATACCATCTCAGTTCTGTCCTTAAGACATCACTCACTCTAAAACCAGAATTCGTGTTAGAGACAAAGATGACCCAGCACTACTGAATCCCGTGGTAATTTTATAAAATGCTCCAGACACACTAACACTGGTAGCCGCTCCTGATAATTTCTACAACATGGCCGGAAGATGGCAGCACACCACTATTACAACTTCAACTCACCTGTACCCAGGCACCAGCAGCAGGCTCCACACCTGAGTTTCACATTCCTAGATCTGAAGAGGTTCTCTTAGAACCTCTAGATCAGGTGGACAGCCCCCACGGATCATTGTCTTCTCAAAAGTACATATATCAGCCAGATAATCAAAGCTCATAAGTCCTACAATCTAAGTCACAATCCAACATTGTGATCAAAGGAAAATTCCTTTCAAACAGCATGGTGATATCCTTATCTTAGATTTTTGGTAAATCTTTGGAGCTGGATAAACTATCATCCCTAATTTATATAACAGGACACTTTAAAAAAAAAAAAAAAAAACATGCTTAAAACATCACCAGTCAGTGAAACCAGGTGATTTGGGATCTGTATTTGCTCTTTAATGAGTTATCCTAAGGGAACCTTGTGTGTGAAGGACGAGCCCCAGAAGTCATCAGAGCCCAGCGGAAAAGCTTGTGACAGCAAGGCTGCTCCCCCAGAACAGCCAAGAGCCCCTATTGGCAACTGGCCTGTAGGACCCAGAGTCTACCTGCCATTCCCAACGTTTCAAGTGGCTTTCAAGATTATTCCAATGTTCATCAGCACAAACTAAGCTGTTATATTGATTAGTACAATTCTTTCAGGATCAAAAAATTAAGAAAAATACATAACTCCTGGCTCAGTGCCTGTAGCTCAAGCGGTTAAGGCGCCAGCCATATACACCTGAGCCGATGGGTTTGAATCCAGCCTGGGCCCACCAAACAACTGATGGCTGCAACAAAAAATAGCTGGGTGTTGTGGCGGGCGCGTGATCCCAGCTACTTGGGAGGTGGAGGCAGGAGAATCGCTTGAGCCCAGGAGTTGGAGGTTGCTACGAGCTGTGATGCCACGGCACTCTACCCAGGGTGACAGCTTGAGGCTGTCTCCAAAAAAAAAAAAAAAAAATACAGAACTCCTAGGTCTTCTAAACATTTGAACAATTATTCCAATATTTAAAATGAGAGTGCTTTTTAAAAAATTAATTTATTAATTGGTGAGAGTGCATTTAAAAAAAATTTTTTTTTTTTTTTGAGACAGTCTCACTCCGTCACCCTGTGTAGAGTGCTATGGCGTCATCATACCTCATAGCAACCTCAGTCTTTTTTTTTTGAGACAGAGTCTCATTTTGTCACCCTCAGTAGAGAGCTGTGGCCACAGCTCACAGCAACCTCTAACTCCTGGACTTAAGCCATTCTCTTGCCTCAGCCTCCCAAGTAGCTAGGACTACAGGCACCCACCACCATGCTTGGCTAGTTTTTCTATTTTTAGTAGAAATGGGCGTCTTGCTCTTGCTCAGGCTGGTCTCAAACTCATGAGCTCAAGCAGTCTGCTGCCACCTGTGATAGGCTTTTTAAGATAAACCCCTTAAGAAGCCCCAGGTGATAATCAAAAACAAAGGCCCCGTGTATACTAACAGGTTTGTGCAAAACAGTAATGAGGGCAAGCTTTTCCAATTTTGATATGAAAAAATTAGGTTGACCGAACTGATTTACATTCTACACTGAAATTATGGCCAAGACTCCAATGAAAAACCACAGAAGTTTTTTTGTTTTTTTTTTGAGATAGAGTCTCAGTCCATCACCCTCGGTAGAGTGCTGTGGCATCACAGCTCACAGCAACCTCCAGCTCTTGGGCTTAGGCGATTCTCTTGCCTCAGCCTCCCGCGTAGCTGGGACTACAGGCACCTGCCACAGTGCCCAGCTATTTTTTGTTGCAGTTTGGCTGAGCTGGGTTCAAACCCGCCACCCTCAGTATATGGGGCCAGTGCCCTACTACTGAGCCACAGGCACTGCCCACCACAAAAGTTTTATCTGGAAAACTTTTGGAATCTCCATTCTTGACCATGATTTTGAGAGAAAAGTGTTGGAATCTCCATTCTTGACCATGATTTTGAGAGAAGATTTAGTTTCTTCTTTATTGTGCCTCATATTTCATCTTACCTTTCATTATTATAATGTTCTGGCCAGCACGGTGGCACATGCCTATAATCCTAGCACTCTGGGAGGCCATGGAACGTGAATTCCTCTACCTCAGAAGTTTGAAACCAGCCTCAACAGGAGAGGGACCCTGTCTCTACTACAAGTAGAAAAAAATTAACTGGGTATTGTGTCAGGCGCCTGTAGTCCCAGCTACTCGGGAAGCTGAGGCAGAAGGATCACTTGCACCCAGGAGTTTGAGGTTGCCATGAGCTAGGCTGACAACATGGCATGCTAGCCTGGGGCAACAGTGAGACTCTGAGTGTGTTCAATACTCATCCACGTGCACACACCCAGCCTGCAGGTACGTGGCCTTGCTCTCCCTAGAGCAGTGGTTCTCAACCTGTGGGTCGCAATCCACAGGAACTGTATTAAAGGGTCTTGGCATTAGGAAGGTTGAGATCACTGCCCTAGAGCCTTCCCTGCCCTGGCATAGTTCTGCTGAAGACCCTAGGGTGTGGACCAAAACTGCCTCCCTCTGTGCCTACTTGAAGCCCACCTGAGTTCCCCAATGACCCTGCTCCCTGAGAGTGTCACCACGGGGATTAAATTTTTGTTTGGCCAGATCGGCAGTTGGGGAGAGTCAGAACCATCTTGAGTGGCTATGTAAGTCTGGCCAGAGCACCCATTTGAAGGACTAAAATTCACATGCTCCCAAAAGATGGTGCCTGACTATTCATCTGTCTCTGACTGATTCCCACATTGGGCGGAAATGGAGAAGGCCGATTAGAGTCCCACAGAGAACAGCAGCTGCAATCACCCCTGGCATGGACAAGAACAACATGGCTCCTGCCACATTAGGGAAAAGGACTCTGCAGATGGCTTTATTTAGGGCCAAAAGAGGTAGGAAAGAAGACCCCTCCTAAAATTGCATGTTTCCGCCTCTTTGAATCCTCTTTGAAGATCTCCAAGGGGCAGATGGTGCCTCAGTACCAGAGGGCAAGGGAAGCAGGGATAATTGGGTTATAGGAAGTGAGGACAGCGCCAAGGGGGTGAGACTTCTGACCTTAGGGCTAAAGGGCCCTGCTTTGCCTCTTGGTGGGGTGGCGGTGGGGGAGGAGGGGTGGACTTGCTTCCTGCTGAGACCAAAGGTGGTTTCAATCAAGGGGGACATCAACCCCTGCCCCACAGACCCAGACAGCAACAGGAAACCCAGCTAGGACAATCTCAGAGCTCACCTCCAGCCACCAATCAGGAGAAAGCACACAAGGCAGCCTTCATGCAGGCACAGTGGGTGAGGAGCCCCCACCCTAAGATACCTCGATTTGGAAAACACCACAGAAACCAAGAGCCCACCAACAGGACAAGGGAGAGGGTCCTCAAGATCTACTCTGCCTCGAACCGCCTGTCATGATGCCACCCTTTCCTAGTTCCTTTCAATATAGATGGAACATGGAGGGGGAAGTGAAAATACCCAAACTGCAGATAAGGCAGGTCCCCTGAAGAGACCAGTAGACCCCTCCACCTCAGGTCACAGGCCTCACCCCAACCCTGTCCTGGATTCAGTTCTTACGCCTTCATAGAAGCTTTGACCCCAGCAGGCCCTGCACGGGAGCCAAGGATAGCCCAGCCGGCCCTACAGTCGAGGGCATTACATGGGGACTATGAGATTCCCCCAAGGTGGAGATGCTACCTCCCCACCGGGCACGGCTGCCACCCTCATACTCAGGGGTGGGGCTGGGGTGGACCCACACATCAGACTCCAGGCAGTGTGTTACTGTTTAATGAAGAGCTGGGTCAGTGGTGCCACTGCTCTCCCAAGGCCCCCAGCAGCAGGTGTCCTCCCCTCAGGGCTAGCCCTAAGGCAGCCAGCCCTGCCAAGGGGGCTGTTTGCAGTGGCCTAGAGGAGGCCTTCATCTCTTGGACCTTGGATGTGGCAGCAGCAATAAGGCCAGAGGCAGCTAAACTGAGGTCAGGGATGACGGAGGACAGGAAGTGTGGGGCTCTCTTCCTCCTTCTCTGAATCCCAGTGGGACACAGGCCAGTAATGAAGAACAGTACAGTCTCTCCATGTGCCTGGAGGCCTTTCCGGCCACTCTCAGGAGGGCTCTAGTCCCTAATTCCCTGCAGACTGGTGGCACACAGGAAGTGGTCCATAGGGTTGCTCGGCTCAGGGAGCAGGCTGGGTACTACCCCATGAGTCTCAGGGCCCCAGGCCTATGATGTGGGTCCAGCAGGGCTGAGGCTAGAGCCACCAGGAGACTAGGAGTCACCTTCCACTAACTCTGCTTGTCAACAACTACAGGCATCTACGAAGGTAGTCTCTCTCTCCAGGTTCCAAGGCTGCCCAGGCAGGGCTGAGGCAACAGCAGGCCAGGGCTCCCAGGTCCCTATAGATCCGTGACCTTGTTTTCCACAGCAGCTGCAATCTGCTGGAGCCGATAGCCCAGCTGCATCTTCTGGGCTGTGCCATCCTCCTCCAGGGCAGTGATGATCTGGAATATAGAGATCAGTGCCATCAGGGGAGGCTTCTGTGACCTCCACGCTTACTGCAGACTTCAACAGACCTCCTAAGATGCTGCACGACTCCGGCAAGAGCTCCAGTAACCCAGTAAATTGCCTCAGTTATTTCCTGTGACCTCAGGGCCTTGGCAGTGGGAGGGACACTAACAGCAAAGGCACCATGGGGGTTCAAGGCTTAGGAAGGCGAGAATGAAGCACCTCACTCCGTACTGAGCCCTCAGAAACTCTGCCACAGCCATCCCTGCTTACTCGCCCAGCACAACAGCACTTCCTGAGACATATATGGCAGGTACCCGGCAAGGAACAGGGACCCAGTAATGACCAGACAGATGAGAGGGAGACAGACATTAATCAAACGAGCAATCATAAGCATAAGCAGGTACTGCCATGAGAGGTACAGGGGAAACAGTGCAGCAGCACTGGGAGCACAGCCATGGCCACCATGTCTCCAAGAGGGTCCGTCTGTGACTGTCACACACACTCCCCCACCCTGTGGTCCACACCATGCCAAGGAAGGCTGTGGGCCATGAGCCAGGTTCCTTATCTCTGAATAGCACTGGCCGTGTTGCTGGTGCCACACAAATGTCTGAGTGGACAACCCCACCAGGCACTCAGTAGGCTGACTGGTGAGTGCTTAGATCTTCAGGCCCAGCCCAGGGTTCCCCAGAAAGCCCCCTAACTATTATAGTTCCATTGTACCCTCCCACCCTGGTACTCTGCCCACACCCTCCTCTCTCATGGCTTATGCAACCCCGCCAGGCCTGCTGCACCTGCAGAGGTGGCCATGTGCACACTGCCGACATCAGACTCTGGCAGGGACTGAGTGGGGGCATGGCCAGGGAAGAGGGGGCAGTTGTGTCCCTCCAAGCATATCTGTATACCATCTCCAGGTCCTGGCAGTTCTCCTAGCCCCCAATCACCAGCACCATCCATGGGAGCCCACCGAGGAGCTGGGATAGGGAGTGTGGGGACAGGAACAGCACAGCCAATACCAGGAGGCACACTTAAAGAACACTTCTGGAAACCCCAACACTGTGCCTGGGGGAGACCTGAGTCATAGGGCCAGACCACCTCTCACATCCATTCCCTCTGCTCCCAGGGAAATCCTAAGGTCAGCCTGCCCACCTGGTCGTAGTACTTGTTGATATACTTGTAGAGTTCATGCAGGGCTACTCGTGCTCCAAGGTCTCCAGAATAGTTCTAGGGAGGAGGCCAAATGAGAGGTGAAACAGATGAGAGATACAGCCAGCCATGGAGGTGGCCCAGGACCCCAGGGAAGGGAGAGAGGGATGAGGGACCTGAGAGGTGGAAGAAAGGACAAGCTAGCCCAGCAGTGGGAAGCAGAGACCCCCTTCCTTTCCCCCAGACCAGGGACCCCAGGCTAGGCATACCCAGCCACGGCAGGGTAGGGCAGAGTGCTTCCTTGGTAAGAAGAGAGCCCAGGTCTGCAGTTTCAGCAAGGGTTGGAGTTTCCACTGGGGACCTGCCTGTCTAGTGCCCTCCTCAAGGCTCTGGGCTGGATCCTCTGCCATTCAGATGATTACAGAGGCAAGTGTGATGAATGTTGCTTGTAGGCTGTGAGCCCAGCATGATCCTGCTCTGGTCTAACTTAAGTACTTCCTGAGCTCATTCTCAAACCCCTCCATAGGGTCATCTCTGAGCCTCAACTTCCTCATCTGGATAATGGAGTCATGTCACCTAACCTGTGGCGCTTTTATGGGGATTCTTTTTTCTTTTTTTTTTGAGACAGAGTCTCACTTTGTCACCCTCGGTAGAGTGCCGTAGTGTCACAGCTCACGGCAACCTCAAACTCTTGGGCTTAAGCGATCCTCTGCCTCAGCCTCCCAAGTAGCTGGGACTACAGATGCCCACCACAATGCCTGGCTATATTTTTGTTGTGGTTGTTTATCTGGCCCAGGCCGGGTTTGAACCCACCACCCTCAGTGTATGTGGCGGGCACTGTAACCACTGTGCTACTGGCGCTAAGCCTCTTAGGAGATTCTAATGAGATAATCAAAGCACTCTATAAAGGACTTGACACACAGCAACACTCCAAAATAGTAGCTGCAATTAGTATTGCAGTGTGGGTATCACCACCACCACCATCATCATTTCAGAAACATTGTTTATAAATTCCCCTGGAGTTACATTTTGGTGCTATTTTAGGAGTAGGCGGTCCATGTCTACAGTGCTGAGAAAGGCAGAGCAGTAGGAAGACCGTGCACAGGCAGAGCCAGGTAGGTCTGGAGCCAAACACTAGGGTCTATCATCCACAGACTCCAAGAAGGTCTGAAGCAGGTTAGGTGGCAGCTGCCAGGACAATCCCCCCTGCCTGCTCTATGATGAGATGTTGGGCGCCCTGGCCTTTTACAATAGCAGTTGGAACACTCTGCACTTATGATGGTATGCGTTTTGCCCCAACGAGCTCACAGGGCTGCAAAGAACTGTTGTGGCAGGAAACTTGTGCTCGCAACACAAGAAGCAGAGAGAGCCTTACCCGGGACAGCTCAGCCAGGACAGAGTTCATTTCTTGGTCACTGGCCGGGACGGTCTCTCTGATGTCTGCATAGTACCTGCCAGAGAGCCGGAGCATGGCAGCTGCTAGGCAAACAAACCCACTCCTCCCAGCCCACGCCCGGCCCACCCCTGGCCTCAGCTGCACATACCCCCAATCTCCACCCACCCAGGCCCCTCCAGTACCTTTCCACCATCCGTTTGTAACGGGGAATATCTCGAGCATACAGAAGTTTGTTGATGGGGGAGTCCTGGGAGCCAGCAGGAAGACAATGAAAGAAGGAAGGGTGAGAGCCCCTATTATAGGGTGATTGACCACTCAGGGTTTCCCAGCACTGCTTCAGTTTTAAAACTAGAAGCCCAACATCTCAGGAAGCCCCTCAGTCCTGGCAAGCCAGGCTGGTTGGTCATCCTAGCCCACTTCCTTCTGTAGGAGCATCCTCTGCTCCCTGCCTTCCACCAGCATCCCATCCCATGTCTGATGTCAATTGAGTTCCTCCCCGGATAATCCTGAAGTCAAA
Source organism: Perodicticus potto (assembly GCA_963574655.1). NCBI lineage: Eukaryota > Metazoa > Chordata > Mammalia > Primates > Lorisidae > Perodicticus > Perodicticus potto. The sequence goes on from CAUYRH010044430.1 coordinate 15,835, forward strand.
GCTCAGCTCCACGTGCCTCCATCTGGCTCTAGCAGGGGCACGCAGGGCAGGAAGCATGACATTCATTCCCTATGTAATCATTTTAAAAATCAGCTAACTGTGACACAGAAAATTATGCAAATTTCCACAGACCACCTCACTCCTGAGCGGCTGAACTAGGATTTGAAGTGGGTCTCTCAAGTCAGTTAATACACCCAGACACAATTCCCAGCAACCGCGGGCTCTGGGCAGCATAATTCTATTCCGAGGACCTTTGCCTCATCCTAAAGCTGGTGGAAAGGTAGGAAAGATCTTGAAGTGAACAGGGTCAGGATCCATGCTTTCTCAACACCCCATGGGGACACTGTGGTATTCCTGGTTTGGCTTATTCCTAAACTACTCAGGAGCCATTTGCCGTTCTGGTAAGAAGGGGAGATACTGGGAAGGTCTGACAAAAAACTTGGCCTCAACATAGCAGCCCTGGTAGGGGCCTCATGGGTCCTGGTGTGGCCCTGTGATTCTCAGCTCTTTGCAGGCAGAATGATGAGAACAGGAACAACAAAATGGGGCCCAAAAGGCAGTGCTGCAGGGTGGACCTTCATATTTTATTTTTTCAGAGAGTCCTATACATGCCTCTCTGAAGAAGTCACAACACAACTGTGGCCCAAGGGTCTGGGCTCAGCAGACCCCACTTGCGGACCTGCAGATCCATGTAAAGGCTCTGCTGGTATATGGGGGATCCCCACGTCATGGGACTCTTAGCTTTGACTACTGTGACAACACACTCTCAATCTCTGTGCGACCAGATGGCTCAGATCACTTCTGAGCCTTCCAGCTCCCCTCTGCCGCATATCCCTATAACCCTGGCACCCCCTGCACTCTGCTCCACTGTGCTGGAGGCAGACACCGCCACCTCCCCAGGAAACCAAATCCACAAGCAGCCCAGAGCTGCTCTGGGATTGAACAGTCCATGTCTCCACCTGGATACCACCTGGTGGCCCCCAAACATTACGCTCGCCTTCTCCAAACCTGTGCTCACCATAGCCAGAGGCCCAGGGGTCATATGTGACCCTCTCCTTCCTTCTCTCTCATATTCAACCTACTGCTTCTGCTTGTCCAGCACCCTCTTGCCCAGCTTGAACCTGCCCACTGCTTGTTGGAGGATAGCACAGCTTCCTCTCTGGACTCCCACACACCAGTCCACCCACAGCACATTGCCAGGATGCTCCACGGAACTCTCAGGTCTGACCACAAAACTCTCACTCTCAGGCCTTCTGGGGCTCCCTGCTGCCCTCAGGTTGAGCCCTGAATAGTGACCCTGGCCCTACTGCCCAAGTCTTAATCCTGTGAACTGGCACGCAATGCTCCCTACTCTTGCTCATCACTTAAGACTAAGACATTGCCACCTTCTAGGGAGCCCCCATGGAAAAAGCCTGGCCTGAGGATGTCAGAGGTCTCCCCTAACCCTCTTCCTTGAAAATTCTCAAGCAAGGCTGGAATTTGGGTACATACAGCACTGTCCACCCCAGACCCACTCACGCGGCCCAGCTTGTGGTCAGCCAGGGTGCAGGCATCCATGAAAGTCTGTGCAATGACGAGGAGCACCGCGTCCATGTTATCAGATGTCTGCACGTCGAACACAAACTGCGGGTTTTTGATTATATTGATCCAGAACCTCAGCGGCAGGCTGCAGAGGGGCAGACATGGCCCACGAGTGTGTTGGGGAGGCAGGAGAGAGGTCCCCCACACACATATCTAAGGCTCAGCAGCCCACCCCACCTATTGGTCTTCCAGATGTGGATGGTGTCCTGGTCGGAGATGCCATGCTGCTGGGCCTGCTCGTCCAGCAGGTCAAAGAAGTATTTAACGGCGAGTGGCACAGGGCGGCTGGTGCTGAGAATCACCTGGAATAGGTCGTCCACGAATTTCTGCAGAGTACCCTATGAAAATGGGAGGAGCAGCGAGAGGCGCTTGGCAAGGGGACCTCAGCGACAGCCCAGCCTCAGACGCCTTCTGATATGAGGTCTGTGAGCCCCACTCCACTCCAAATCCTATGAGTGGCCATTCAGTGACCTCACTGCCTCCCACTGCCTGTCCCACTCCTGCCCCCGGCCCTGCCAAACCTTGGCTGCCCCACCTTCATAGACAGCAGGCGTGTCAGGTAGATTTCAGGGATGGCCTTGGCTCGCTCGCGCTCCCCACCCCGAAGACTGCCCCTCCGAGGCCTGGGTGGCTCTGGTTCCTCGCTTGGCTTCACCAGGTGCCAGGGCCGGATGCCTCCCTCATCTACATCCTCCAGCATTGGGGTCCCTGTGCCAAGAGACCATATTGTCACCCCTCACCAGGTGCCACCTCCCCAGGCACCCTGCATCCTGCCAACTTTCCCACAAGTTGGGGGCACTTGGTTGGTGGCATCTGCCCTTCCTCTGGGCAGAAAGGAAATAGGTATAAGCCTGCCCTGAGCTCCAGAGGACCTTCCCCAAACCCAGGACTAGGCAAAGCAAGGGCAGAGGACTATGGTGGGAAGTGGTACTCACGCTCTCCAGGGACATAATCCTGGTTTTCCCGGAGAATGTGCTTGGTGAGGCAGGGGACAAGGGCCACAGTTGCTCCATCTGGGACCTGCTGACCACAGCTGGTGATCCCTCCACCAGCCCCACCACCACCATACCCCTCCTCCAACCTCCACCTCTCCCACCTTGTAATGCTGTAGGGTGTTCAGACGCCTCCACAGACCCTGGACCTCAGAAGTGACATCTTCGTCAGACAGAATGAGGTGCCCAGCCACCCCAGACCGCCACTCTGCAAGGGCAAGGTAGGACTTGGTCCAAGGCTTCCGGTATACACTTCCCACAGGGGAGCCCATCTCTTTTTCCACAGGGACCTTGGCCCCTCCCTCAGGGGCAGCACTACTCAACCTCTCCAAAAACCAGGAGCAGAGCCCCTCACCAGGGAGTGACCCTCAACATCCTACCCACCCTGGGTGATACGCTGTCAATGAGGACTGGTCCCAGAACATCCTAGGCCCAACAATGGCTCAGGTCCCCAAATGCTATCCATGCCCTTACCAACATCCAGGGTGCGAGGGTCTGGCCGCTGGACGAGAGGCACTCCTTTATAAAGCTGGTCCAGCATCTTCTCCTTGGCTTGGGAGATGGTGTCACAGTCTAGGACCTTCACAGGCACGCCCTGGGCCTCTCCTGCCCCAGTCCCCATAGCCAAGAGCGCATTTAAAGTCTAGATAGGACATGGAGGAACCATCAGGGTTTGTGTACATTCAGGATGACCAAGACCAAAGGCAAGGACAAGCCATGAGGCAGCCACTGCTTCTGACCCCCAAGCACCAAGTCCCTAATTCTTATCTCTTCACCTGCCTGCCTCCCCTGGAGACAGCAGCTTCCTCACTCGTGACCTTAGCAACTAGCATGGTGCACTTGTAAACGCCTATGGGGAAAATGGCAGAAAACCGGTTCCTGGCTGAGCTGGTCAGGCTTAGGGGGCCTGAAGAAAGCAAATGTTCCCCACCCATCCCAACAGGAGCAGGTTTAGCGAAGCCTGAGTGGGATTTTTCCCAAAGGAACCTTCAAGCAAAACTGCCAAGAAGCAAACCCAGAGAGGCCATTTGCCCTGTTTGCCATGGTGGTGCTGGCTTTGTGGGCAATAGTACATCCCTACTGGGGTGGGTAGGCAGACAGGGTCAGGCCATGGCCCAGTTCAGGGCTAGCTCCTCCCAGACCCTGGTTATGCCTACCCTGGTCCCATCCCAAGCCTGGGGACACATCCAGGCCCTATCTTCGAAGTCTGGCCTAAACTTCTTTCCTGCTAAGCTAGTCTGAAGACCTCTCTCCAGTGCCCGGCCAGAGGTCAGGCGGGCTCTATGTCCACATGCTGACACCAGGGTGGGAGGACGTGTAGGGCTGAAGGTTTGGTGCAGACCACACACACGCACACCCTCACCAGGGGACGGTACTCCACATCCTCTCTGAGTAGGCGGTTGTCATTCAAGGTATATTTGGCTTTGCCAGTCACACTGTCCACTGGCCCCTTGTCCACTTGATGCTTAATCCCTCGGAAGAGCATGTACAGAGGCTCCCCTACCGAGTCCTGAGGGAATGTAGGAAGTTAGAGCCCCTAGGCAGGTGGCAGAGTGTGTGGGACATGACAAATGCTGAGGAAGGAGACAACACAAGCTTAAGGTAACTGAGGACAAGCTGAGAGGAAGTCTCGGCCCCAGCACAGGCATGCAAGCCATGGAGACCAGAGGCTTGTTGGTTTAGAGGGCTTGCCCCTGTCTAGACTCGAGCCCCATGCCCCTCTGCCTCCCTCACCCTTACGAAGGTGTAGAGGCAGATGGACATCCAGTTGGTGAGCAGCTTCTCCACCACAGTCTCTGTCCTGAAAACAGGAAAGGGGAAGCAGAGTCAGCAGCAGGGTGCTCTAGACTCTCTAGTCCACAGACCCCCAGACCTGAGCCCCTGCACCAGCTCTAGCTGTCTGCAACCCACCCAATAGCCACAGACCTGCGCAGCATCAGCTTAGGGTTCTTGGCCACATATTGGGCCACCAGGTCACTGAGCAGGGTGCGAAGGATGTCGGTGAAATACTCAAGCTTCCCATGCAGTGCCACGGTGAGCAGAGATGCCACATAGGCACGGTCCCGGGCTGAGAAGGTGCGCTGACTCTCCAGGGTGTGGATGAACTGGAGCCAGGGAGAAGGGATATGGTGGGGAGGGAGGGGCAGACTCAGAAACCACAGCCAGGAGGGCACAGTCAGGGGCAAGACAGAGTGAGGAGGATCCAGGTGGGGGCGGGCACCTTGGTGAGGAAGAGCTTGCTGTTGAGCAGGTTGGACAGCTGCCCCAGCCCTTGCTCCACAGTGGGCCGTCTGCTCTCAGGCACACCCAGGTCCCGATGCAAGGGTGACTCCTGGTGCCCAGGGAAGAAGACCCTCTCAGCATACACCTTGTAGTCAAGGAAGGGGATGCCACTGCCCAGAAGGTCACTGGTGAGATCAGTCATCTCAGTCATGAGGTCTGTTGAGCAGAAGAGGCCAGGTTTGGGTACTCACCCCCTGTGATAGGAGAAGGCTTGTGCGAGCCCTGAAGGGTATTCTTGGGGCCTCACCTGTGAACTCTTTCTTGCAGCGGTCCCGCACACTGCTCTCCAGATTCTCCAGCTGGATCTGTACTTTCTTATAATCCCTCAGGGCCTGTTTGCTCTTCCTCCTGCTCAGCTCCAAAGTCAGGAGGGGAAGCTGAATGAGGCCAAAGCCCTTGTTGGGTTCCACTAGGCCAGGCCTGCCTGACCCAGCCCCAAGCACAACCTCACCTTGTCCCAGAGTTTAATCAGTCCATGTGCAGCCAAGCCAAGGCCTAGCCCAGAGCAGTTCAGCTTGCCTATTTCCAAGCAAGTCGCACCCACCCATCCCTGTCTAGCTGGCATAGTTCAGCCCAAGGACCAGTAACCTACAACAAGGCCAAATCCGCCCTGCAACCTATTTTTACAGGGATTTGTTAGAACACAGCCATGCTCATGTTTACATACTGTCCATGGCTGTGTTTGTAACACAATGGCAGAGTTGAGTTAGTTGCAACAGAGACCATCTGGCCTGCAAAGCCTAAAATAGTTACTCTCCGGCCATTCATAGAAAGTGCTTATGGACCCCTGGTTCAGTCTGTTCCTTCCCAGTCCAGCCACATCCCACAACCTGCCCCAGCCTAGCCACATCTGGCTGTACCCACCTGTACATGAGGACAATGATGATGACACCCAGAGCCAGAAGCGAGGTGCCCACCCCTAAGCCCACCTGGGCTGCCACAGGAAAAGCCACAGGGCTCTCGCCATCATACTGCACATGACCCAGGGAGAAGTACAGGTTCCCCATCTGTACCTATGTGTGGAGCCACCTATGAGCAATGGTTCTGCAAATGCCCAGCGCCCCAGCCCGGCCCGGCCCAGGGCCTGCCCACTGACTGTGAACTCAGGCAAAGCGTCAGGTGCCTCTCGGGGGGCAAGGTGCCGTGGCAGGGGCTGCTCCACAGGAGGCTCACAGTACAGGTGGTGCCGGGTCAGCGTCTTCACCACACAGGGGCCATCCCCTATCATAGCCACCACCTCCTCCTTGGACATTGCTAGGTCGAGGTTCTCCCCCTGGAAGAGAGGGTCACTGATCAGTCACTTAGAACTCTTCCCTCAGGTCCTATCCCCCAAACGTGGGAAGGATGGTCCTAAAACACCTCCTGTAAGAAGCAGGGCTAACAGTACCTCAGCATAGCTCCCCCTGCACATGGGACCAAGAGTCATGTGGTACTTTCCCAGCTGCTCCCCATGACCCTTCTTTTCTCCAGAGCCAAAAATATAAAGAGCATAAAGCTGTCCCCAAATCCTACCCAGTCACCTAGCAAAGCCAGAGCCCTTACTCTGTCTGATGTCTTACTAGATGGGTGATGGTGGATTGACCTATGGCCTGAATGCCCACCTACTGCCTGCTGCATTTGTCCAGAACACGTGAGCCAGGCTGCCAACTGGGGATCAGCCCCAGGGCCTACTGCACACCATACCACCCCTATACACATTGTCATTCAGGAACCTACCATGGAGTGTGTCAAGTCCCAGGCCACCACCTAAGTAGTTAAACTTCTGTCAGGTGCTAGGCTAGGCACTCCCCCACAAGCCCCTCTGAGGAGCCATGCCCACACACTGGGCCTTCCTCTGTTGTCCTGACCTCTCCACCACACAAAGCAGTGCTGTCCAGGAAAGAAAAGTCTTGGACACAGCCATGTCCAAGTAGCAGCAGTACCTCCACAGAGAAAACACTCCCAGGCTTGTGCCGGAATGGCATGGTGGGGTCCTCAGGGTTGAGAGGCTGAAGAATGGGGTCAGGCTCATAGGAGAATGGTGTGGGGTTGAGTATTGCAAAATTGAAGATGAGGTTGTCAAGGATAAATTCCACCTGGACCCAGGGGTCCTCAGGCAGGCCCGGGAGGGCAGGTGTACGGCATAGGATGAGCTGGGAGGAGTTCACATGGCATGGCTCCTCAAACTGGGTGATGAAAGACAAAGGAGGGTTAACTGAGGGGCCATGTGGGAAGGGGGCTACACAAAGATGGGAAGGGCCACCTTTGGTACCAGCCATCACGGCTGTCCACAGGGTACGGTGGGAGGTGAGGGGAGTGATGGCTAGCCCAGTGTAAGCGGGGAATGGCCAAGGTTGTCCTACATGATGACTGATGCAGGGGGTTCCAGGGGAACATGCTGTTTCTGGGACCACCCAGCGCCTCCGTCCAAGCCCCTGGCTGGGCTGCTGCACTCCTGGGGCCATGGTCACTCGGATTCTTGGCATCTGTACCACATCCAGATTCTGGCCACGGACCCATATCTCACGTCCTCCACTGAAACACAGCACCAAACCACAGGACCCCTTATTCCTACCAGCAGCATGGAATTCACAGCCCCTACATAAAGCCCTACAACCTCCCCCCCCAACATAATGCAGCTGCAAAGATCTGCCCGCCACATGCCACGCAGCCACACCCTTGGCTCAGCACCTGAGGAAGCTCTTGGTAGGACCAGCAGAGGTAACATTGGGGTCTAATGTGTACTTGAACTCGCCATGCTGAAGCCTCCTCTCAGTAGCTCCAAACCACACAGTCACAGGGAACACAGCAGGCACAGGGTGTGGGCTCGTCTCACACTGCAGCTGCCCCGATTGCTGCTCCAGCAGCCTGGAGACGGGAGGTGGGAATGGACAGCCAGTCAGGCTGGGCCAGAGGGGCATAGGCAAAGAAAACCTGGGCCTCAGCTCACTTCCCTTTGGTGCTAACTGCAGTCTCCACCAGGTGGCCCTAGAGGGGCACTCCCACAACAGCCTGGCTGGGGGGAGAACAGACCACTTTCTGATGGAGAAGACAGACAGGGCACCTCCCCCACCCTCTGCTTTCCCCAGCACCCCACCCCCGCAGTCTTCTCCCTGGAGTACATGGATTTTTGCAGTAAGAGGAAGTGGCCCTCACAAATGACAAGGCTGGTCTCCAACCACCACTCGAATGTCCTCCAGCCGCCCAGTCAGGAGCTTGGAGCCATGCAGGGTGAGGCGGGTTCCCCCCGCTCTGGGGCCTCGGGCTGGGAAGATAGAATGCACCTTTGGGTCCTATGGAAAGGGAACAAGGACAGACAAGCATGAGGGCAAAAGCATCCCAGAAACAGAGAGTCTGAGATAGATAAGAAAAACCGGGATCGGGAGATTGTGAAGATAACATTCTGGAATGCAGAATGTTATCCTATTTGGACATGGCTATGTCCAGGTGGGCTGAGCAGAACCCCCAGAGAGAGTGGCCCACTGGCAGCTGGGGAGGGTTCAGCAATCAGGCACCTGATAGGCAAAGTCATGCTCTGAGATGCCGCGTCCTCTTCCTGGCACCTCCACTGCCACAGCACCCGCCAGCTCCTCTCCACTGGCCCCAGTAATGCACACGAGGCTGTGAGCACAAAGCAGGCTAAATGGTGCCAGGCTGCACAAAGGGCCCCCTCAAACAGACCTGGCAGCCCCTCTCCCCACCCCTCTGACAGGTGGTCTTCCCCTTCCCACCCTCCACAAGATGGATAAAGACTCTCACTTTAGAGGGAATTCCTTATAGCATAGAAGGCGGCCTTGGCATCTGAGAATATTTGTGGTTTCAGTAATTCAAGTTCAACCCCAGAGGCCCTCAACAAGGAGGAATTTATTTGCGTAGTGGCATAAATTTACAAAGGAGCCCTGTAAGGCTAGCTGTGGGGGAGAGCTGCTGAGCCAGTGAGTGGGCCCAGCCAGCCACCTCGGTCCTCCACCATGCCACATGTACAGCACCTGCTCTCAAAGTGGGAGAAACTTGATTTCTTCATTTAAAAAAAGTCCCTGAAAGTTGGCTTAGTGCCCGTAGCACAGTGGTTACGGCGCCAGCCACATACATCAAGGCTGGCGGGTTCAAATCCAGCTAGATGTATGGGCCAGCTAAAACAACAATGACAACTGCAACATAAAATAACTGGGTGTTGGGCGACGCCTTTGGCTCAGTGGGTAGCATGCCAGTCCCGTATACCGAGGGTGGCAGGTTCAAATCCGGCCCTGGCCAAACTGCAATAAAAAATAGCCAGGTGGTATGGCGGGCAACTGTAGTCCCAGCTATTTGGGAAGCTGAGGCAAGAGAATCGCTTAAGTCCAAGAGTCTGAGGTTGCTGTGAGCTGTGACACCACAGCACTCTACTGAGGGTGACATAGTGAGACTCTGTCTCAAAAAAAAAAAAAAAAAATCCCTGATCTGGGGATAGAAGTAAAGAGAAAGTGAACAGTCTAAGAAAATACTGGTTCTTAGCCAGAAAACAGAAACGCAGGCAAATTAGTTTCCAGAATATTAAGCCTACAGTAGCTTGACCCCATGACATCGTCACGGTCACTGCAAACACTCTAGGAAAACAGAACAAGTGATGTGTGAACTCCCTGGGGGACTTGGTCCAGAATATATTTTAATCCCTTTCTAAAGCACATCATAAATTACTATAGTCTTATGGGTATAGAATCATTAACAGTCTTGATAGTCACCTTTAGTTCTCAGTTATGACACATTTGGGGGAAACTCCATGCTCTAGCAAAGTGGTTCTTTCCTTCAGATACAGATTGTGGGGTCCCACCACAAGTCCCCTGAATCCAGATCTCTGAGGTGGAGTTAAGGATCTGCTCTCTACTGATATTGCACAGGCTCTCCAGGTTATCCTGACATTTAGCCAGGTTTGGGCCCTGCTGCTTGTGGATACCTCCTTGGGAATGTCCCATTCAGGTTCCTTTGCCACCCTACAACTGCTGGCCAGGTTACCATGATCCAGAATCTCAGTGAGCCATGAGTCCAAGAGGGCAGTAGGGATCCCCAGAGGCTGGGACAGAGGAACCTGGCTCTCAGCACATGTGTCCTAAGTTTACCCTTCTGAGGAGCTCAGTGGCCTAGGGCAGTGTCTGGGGACAAAGAGTTAGCTGGTGAGAACAGAAGTTCCTAAACACATTTGTCTGGGATCTGAGGACCGTGCTGCCATGACTACATCCATAGTCACTCAGAACCCAGGTAGCAAGCAGAGCCATTGGTCAGCTCTGGGCAGTGACTCTGCCCCAGAAAGATGCAGGAATGATCCTCTAACATCTCAGGCAATGAATCTGCAGGTCTGAGCAGGAAGCCAAGGTGGGTGCTCCAGGGCCTAATGGTAACCCCAGCACTGAGGCATTGTGACCAGAATAAAGGATGGAGGAAGAGTGGAGAGCAGAAGAGTAATGGGTAGAGAACTGTGAGCAAGAAAGCCAACCATGGAGCCCCATAAGGTGTGCCCTGCTCCTGTTGGGTCCAGCTCACCTGCTGGAGACCTCATATTCCTGGGCATCCACAGCACAGGGCACTCCAGCCACCCTGACAGTGTCCAGCACATCACGCACATGTTGGCCCAGGTTGGAGCCCCTGATGGTGACACGAGTGCCTCCGTCTACAGGTCCAGTCAGTGGCTCCACCTGTTCCAGGACAAAGACTGCTTATCTCTACCCACCTGGAGAGGCAGCTCCAGCCTCCCACCCTTGGCCACCTGTACTCTCCCTGCCAGGACAACCATGAGGAAGAGATACAGTCTTTCAACACACCAAGTGGATGAGGGGGGCAGGGCACTGGGTGGCCACAGCCTCAGCCTCGCCACAGGCCTCTCGGGCCACGCAACGTGGACTCTCCTCCTCACACCACACACAGCCATACTGGGGCATGGCGGTTTGGCAGCGGCTGCAGTCCCCGTGTCCCACGGAACAATCATATAGTACCACTGGAAGTGGCAGAAACAAATGTAAGAGGAAGGCTGGAGTGGTAACCCTGCCACCAACAGCCAGCCCCAGCACCCTCAGAGGGCTCACCATGCAGCCCCTCAGCACTGTCCACACGCAGATGACCAGCCCGACGCAAAAAGAGCCCTACACGGAGCTCCGGCTGCAGAGCCCCATAGCTGAGCTGGAGAAATGACAGGGGAGTCAGAGCCCCAGGGGGAAGAGGGTACATCAGGTCTGGGGAGGAGGTAGTCAGAGAAAGGACCAAAATGACTAGTTATGGCAGCACAAAGTCAGAGGTCAGAGTTGGGGTGCAAGGACTTTATGGGGTCACAAGGTTGGAGGATGGAGGCAGAACTGGTATGTAGGGACCCTATGAACTCTCAAATCAGATGTCAGAGATGAGACACAGGGACCCCAGGGGGCAATCAGAGGTTAGAGATGGGGAACTGAGACTCGCTTGGGCAAGTGTGGTGCAGCCAGCTAAGCCAGCTTGTGGCCAGGCACCCTGACCACCGGGCACTCATGGTCTGCACCTGATGCTGCTGGCACGTGACGTGGCACTGGGTATCTGGAGGTGGCCCACACTCAACCCGGGCCTCAACTACCACCTCAAGACCCTCCAGCTCCATCACACACTCATTGTCTCCTGGACCGTCCTAGGAACAGAGGACATAGCTGTTAGGGCAGCTTCAAGAGCTGGCCCCGGTGAGCCCCATAAATCCCCCAGCTCAGCCTCTGGGTTGGGGTTGAGCCCTGGGGCCATGCCCTCTTCCTGGCCCCAGAGCTTACATATAATTTGTCAATAGCCAAGGAGGCTGTAAGAACAGTGGCAGGCAAGACTCACCCACCTGGAAAAGGTGCAGGTTCCTGCCTACCAGTCGGACTTCCTGCTCCACATGGACTGGCATTAGCACAGAACCCTGAACACTCTCCACACAGGGGCAGGAGCTTGCCCCCCAGTTCACCTCTTCCTGTAGGCACCAAGAGCAAGGGAGTCTATGGAGCCACCCTGCCCACCTCAGTCTTTTGCCTTGCCTGATTCCAGGGGCAAGGCCAATGCAGGGCTGCAGCCTGTTTCCCCCTACCCCAAAAGGAATGGCAAGGCAGGCAGGGGGCTATGTCTCCCCCACATCCCCTCCCGAGGTCTCCTTCCTGGGCTGGGCCTCACCAGCTCCCAGAGCCCGGGGGTGTCATACTGGTAGTCGAGGCTGGATAGGAGGATGAGGGGGGCAGGAGGGCCCTCGTGCTCTGCTGAGTCTCCATCACCTGAGAGGAGGGTGGAAGTGGAGAAGGTGGGCGCATCACCACCCATCCACTCGTCCGCCTCGGGCAGCTCGCCGCCTTCTCTCATGAGCCAGTCCAGAGTGGGCTTCGTGGAGCGCACAGCCCCTGGGAAAGGGGTGGCAGGAGCAGTGCCAAGGGGCCAGTCCAGGGGCACCACAGTGGAAAGGGCCTCAGGGCCAGGGTCTGCAGGGGGCATGGCTGCATCTGAAGGTGATGGAGGGGCCTCTAAGAGGTCCTCAGGTGTGGCTGTGGGTCCAAAGTCAGCAGGAGGAGGGACAATGGTTCCAGGTCTATTGGGGGAGCTGGGAAGGGTAGGCTTCTCTTGGAGAGGTGACTCTGTGGAGATGGGGGAAGGCTTGGAGCCGGGACCTGACCACGGTCCCCAGGGGCTGAGTGGGGAAGGCCTGGCCCCAGGTGGGACATCCGAGGCTGTGGCTGTAGAGGAAGCCCCAGGTGCCACAGGAAGGGTGTCAGGAGCAGGGGTGACCAGGACTTTGGGGGCTGTGGGTGGGAAGGGGGTGGGTCCATCTCTTGCAGGAGGGGCTAGGGAAAGAAGCGGGCTCTGAAGCAGGAGGCAGGGAAAGACGGGAAGGGCCACTCAGCAGGCAGGTGCGGGAGCAGGAGGCAGGCAGGCAAAGGGTATGTTAAGAGGAAAGGAGACCAAGGAAAAAAGAAACAAAAACAGCCCATTAATTCTCAAAAGGAGAAAAGGGAGGGGGCAGGCTCCAGGGGTGTCTGTGCTGAGGAAAGGCACAAAGGCCACATCTGCCCTGCCTCTCACTCAGCTACAAACATCCTCTCCTGTAACAGGCTGGATGTATCACTGGCCATTCTCCAGTGAATCTGTCACATACAGACCCCCAGCCATCAGAAAAACCCTCACAGTGGGAACCCCAAACCTCCCATGTGGCCCAGTCTAGAGGTGCGCTCACCTGTTGGCTCACCACCATCGGTCCAGCATCACACAAGGCCTTGTGTGTGCATAGGTGTTGCCAGACACACCAGTTACACCCCCAGCGGCTGGTCACACAGGCCTGGCACCTGCATAGAGCACAGCTGTGGGGCGGGGCTCACCAGGGCGGGGCTCAGGGCACGGGCACAAGGCGAGGAACTCACGGTGCAGATGGGTGGAGCTCAGTGACTGCCACACAGTCATAGAAAGAGAGGGAAGCTTGGGCGATCACAACGGTGCCAAACCTGAGCTCCACAGTCACAGAGACATGGTCTGCAAAGGGGGAGAGAGGGCTGGGGCTGAGCAGTGGGGAGGTGTGTTCACAGCCCACATCCTGACACGCCAAATGGGGAGGAGAACCCAGAGTCAGGAACACAATCCACAGGGCACAGAATAGAGACTTTGGGCAGTTGGGGACCAGTGAGAGGCCTCAGAGAAAGGCATTAATTCAGGACTCCTTGCATGGATTCACACATCACCCTGACCACATCCCTGGGAGCAGGGTGGGGCTCCCAAACTCCAGGGCTGGCCTCTTCTCACTCACCGGCTCCTCTCTGTAGCAATAGGGCCTCACTAGGGTCTGGGGAGGGGCACATCACACCAGAATTGGTCAGCAGAGCAGGACTCTGATATTCCCCAAAATGGCAGGAATATGACTCCCCTGGCCACAGGGGTGGCAGGTCTGGCACCAATAGGAAAATCTACCAAAAAAACCCAGAACGCACAGTCAAGGCCATCGGGCAGCAGACTAGGACTCATATTTGTGGGGCTGCAATGTGGGCAGGCACCAACAGCCACCAGCCCCTGTTTTCACAAACACCTTCTGGCTTGAGTTAGTAACAAATGGAAAAATTGAAGTCCTAAGAGAAGTGACTTGCGCAAGGTCATGTGCTGTTTGGTGTAGTTGACACCTTAATCTCTACTCAGACCTCGATCCCAAGAGCCTTCCCCACCAGAATCCCACCTATCTGAGCATTTACCTCCTTCCTTTCCTCTCGGCTAATGTTGGCAGGACTCATGGCTACCACTCGCAGACAGCCCAGCCCAGCCTGGAAGCTCCACAGCCACTGTTCTGGGCCCTGGCCCCTTGAGCACTCAGAGTGGCGGCTACACCTGAACAAGAACAACCAGCGTCTACCCATGACCTTCATGAGGCCACTGAGAGTTCTTAGAGCAGGAACTCCAACAATCCTGAAGACCTGGGCAGGACCCTAGAGTGGGTCATGGCATCAGGCTCCTCTGTCTGCCCTGGCAGGCCACTGATGCTCAGGGTAGAAGATGGGGGTGAGAGATTATAGGATCTAGGGATCAGAGGCTAAGAATCAAGGGCCCAGAATCAGGAATCCTGGATAGGACGATTATGCAGGAGCACTGAGGGCATGAGAATGGGACTGGGAAGGGTCGGGGTCAGTGGAGCACCAACCTGCCAAGAAGCACACACCACCCACAGTATGGGTCCTTGTGAGCAAGGCAAGATGCACAGTCCAGGTGCTGAGAACAGGAGGCCACAGGAACCTTCAGAAGCTGTGACAGCAAAGAGGATCTGAGGCCAGAAATCAAAACACCAGTGGCTCAACCACATATAGCCCGGCCTAGTGGTTCCTCCAAACAGCCATGCACTGGCTTGTGCCTGGCACTCACTGTGCTCTGGGTCATGACATACAGGTGCTCAAAGCTCCCATCAAAGGTGAGGTCTCTGCTCACTGCAGACCCCTGCTGGATGCTCTGTGTGGAGTATGGGTGGCCATCACTCCCTGGGCCCAAGTAGACCTGGAATCAGAAACCACTGGGTCTGGGACCAAAGTCCATGGCCACAGGCCCAAAGCCTAATCCTACCCACCACCATTGAAGAGAGAATTTCCTCTCACTACCAATCAGCCCAGGAGTTAGAAGGAAGTCACGGGTAAAGACTACCCAGTACTGGGAAGAGGAGTGCAGGTCATCTCTCCCAGCCCCAGGGGTTGCAGGAATAGCTCCGTCCAGGCTGGATCCCCAGCATCCTATGCCCTTCAGACCCTGGCCTAGTACTTCCTGTGGGCTTACCCTATGAAGCTGCCCTTGACTGTCACCCAGGAAAGCGATGGTGTGTCCATCCTCCATGGTGACTGCCACAGCGGTTAGCTGAACCCCTGGCCACTCTAGAATTGGTGTGGCTTCCAGTGGGACCCGGCTGGCCATGGGGCTGGGCGTGTGGTCTGAGCCACAGGGATAAGCATCCAAGGTATCCTGCAGGCAGCAAGACGCATCAGTGAGGCCTGCTGTGGGTAACCTCCCTGCCCCATCCTCCCTGGACAGCCTCACCCCACCCCTAGCATCTATGCCTGCCCTCCCTGACAATCCTCCCACAGCCATATCCTTAATTCTACTGCAGTGGTCTGATCTCCAGCTGCCTCAGCTGGTTTCCAGTGACTCCTTGCCCCTTTTCTGATTTCTACCTCTGCCTATGGCCCCACCTTCTCCCATCCGTGGCTTGGGAGCTGCTCCCTCCAGTTTGTGTGGTCGGCCTTCTCCTGGACCCCCATGCAGGGAGCATCTTCATTTCCAAGTCCACTCATGGGACCTTCTCCCACCTCTCAGTGACTCAGTCCCCTGTGTGCCTCTCCTTCCCTTTTTAATCCATCCTGAGGATATAGCCAATCAAGCCCCAACTTTACTCTTCTCTCTTGCTCAAGAACCTAAAACAGGCCTCATCCCTACATTCTGGGTCCCTATCCCTACTTGATACCCTGTCCTCTCGGTCCTATACTAGTGCCACCCCTCAAGCACCTGGGTCCAATCCTATCCCAGTAATGCTCTCTGCTACTCAAATGCCAAACCTGTGGTAAGGTTCTTTCCATCACTCCAGGCAAAAAGGAAAAACTTAGTAACTGTCAGCCAGCTTCCCTTCAGATTCCCTGAGCAGCTGATTGGCTACAATGCCTGGCCAGTAACCTCAGAGAAGGAGAAAGGCTGGGCAGTGCTGGAACTCACCCCTGGCAGCTGTGCACAGTCAGAATTGACATCATATTCAATGTAAGCCACCTCAGTTCCATCCTCCGCACGGCCTTCCCGGGTGTAGCAGGCATCGCGTGTGTGATTAGCAAGCCGGTCCACCTCGTCCAGGGGGAAGGCACAGAGGGCAGAGGCTCCAGCTGCCCCAGCAGCTGCTGACGGAGGCCGGCCCACAGTGGGGGGAGCAGCTGAAGAGAAGGCTGCAAAGAGCACCTCCCCATGGGCTACCTCCCCAGTTGTAGCCACAGCAGCAGCCTGGATCAGCCCATAGCGGCCACCCTGGCAGGCCAGAGGCAACTCCACATAGGAATAATAGTGCTGGTCCCGGAGGCACACTCGAGACACATAGGCACGGAAGGCTCTGGACTGAGCCTGCAGATCCCGCCGCAGGAACAGGAAGTAGGCATTGGCCCCACGGGCAAAGGCACTCACGAAGTGGTGGCTGTACTCGGAGAGGCGGCCCACTGCCAGCTTGGCTGTCTCCTCATAGGAAAAGGCAGCTTGGGGGTCCAGCGGCCGCAGGGCCCGGGTCGTGATGGGTGGGATGCCACCCCCCACACCCCGACTGGTGTAGCCTCGCCCCACAAACAGGAGGGGCTCCCCTGCCAAGCCCTGGGCTACCAGCCCTACAGTGCTGACTGCAGGGTCATTGGCAGCCACATACTGGGTATCCCCAGGCCGCTCTGGCCGCAGCAGTAGCTGTCCCAGCTGCCCCAGGCGCCGCTGCTCACAGACCCCCTGGTGGACACTCCCGCACACCACCAGGGCCCCTGGGCTCACCAGGAGCAGCTGGTTCGGGTTGTTGGTAGGCTGAGCCTGGGGGCACTCATCAGGCATCACAGGCGGAAGGCAGTCCCTGCTGTCTAGCACAGGGCCAGTGGACACTGTGGCCTCCAGCTGCAGCCCAGGGCTCAGCTGGAACAGGAAGTTAGTGGCCCCCAGGTAGAGGGTACCTGAGGTGGGGTCCCTCACCAGGTGCTGCAGATGTGTGCCATTGGGAGAAAAAGCAGCTGGTGGAGGGAGCTGGAGGGTGAGGACCCACCCGGCCCAGACAGCCTGGAGAAGAACTGGGCCAAGAGCAGCCATGGTCACCTAGCAGGGAGAGAAGTTGAGTGGGGCTTACATGGCCACTAAAGCACCCTGGAGCTACTAGTGATGCACAGGGCTATAACATTACCAAGATGCCCCTCCTAACCCAAGGGGTGAGCAGGGAAGGGCCCCAGGCCCACACACCAGCCAGGGATCAGAAACAGGAGACACTTCCCCTGGAAACTTCAACACTGCCCATTTTCTTGGGAGATCTGTACCCTACTCCACCCACACCACTGCACTGCCCTGTACTACAAGGATCAGAGCATGGGGAACCATCCCTAGAGAGCAGGGCCTAGAAGCCCCTGGAGAGCAGGTGATGGGAAGGAAACGCCCAGACACCCAGGAGAGAGAGGGCTTTCTGCAGGGATATCAGCTTCTGGAGCAAACGGGAGAGGGTAGTGAGGTCTCGTGGGCCACCAGAACGTTAGAGCAAGACAAGAATGGGGTACACAGCCTTTCAGGCCAGCAATCTAGAAGGGTAATAACCACAGAGCCAATGGGTCTGAGAGAAGAGGGAGGGTCCAGCTGGGAGGTGTGGAGCCACCTCAGAGAGCCCCCAGCACAGGTGGGGAGTCATGTACTCCTAGATCCCTAGGTGTGAGGTCAGGCTCACCTGGCAGGGCTGGCTAGATCAGGAGACAACAGCATGACCTGTGCGGGAGTCACCTAGTCAGAGGAAAGCAAAGTCTCAAGCTGGAGGCTGGTCTGCAGGCATGTGGGAGCCTTGAGCTCCCCACTGAGTGGCAGCACAGAAGTGCCCCCTCCCCATCGCCCAGCCTGCTGGTGGAGCTGGGCCCAGCCTGGCCCTCAGCCACCAAACACATTCCACAGAGCACGCCTCCTCAGAGCCCACACGAGGAGGGGGAGGGCAGCAGAGCCAGGCACCCGAGGGGCCTGGGAAAGGTCAGCTAGGAAGGAGCCCCACAGCCGACAAGGCCCAGTCAGGTCCCCCAGCATGTCCCTCTGCCCAAACTCCACCCTGTCAAGGTGCCCATCCAGGTGTATCCCCTTCCACAGAAATGGCCGCCGCCACATTGGCAGATAAGCACTTGCACACGTATCACCTACCCTGCACACACACAAACAACGTGGGCTCTGGCACACACAGCACAGTGCACAGAAACACAGAAACACAGACACGCCACCCATATTCAGATACCACATAAAGATACATCCAAATGGAGACAGCTCCACACACAGAACACATTCTGCACAGGCATGTCACCTACACCTGCCAGGGACATATACACCATACACACACACTTCCTTGCTTGAGCCCCAAGTCCTACACAGCTGTGGAAGCCAGGCCACCCCTTGCTATTTGCTCTCCTGCTGGTCTGAGTAGTGCCAGCACCTAGGATATGAGATTAGGTGTGTGTGGGTGAGGGTGGGGGGTCCTAGAGGAAGCCACCATGCCTGGTCGTGCCTCCCATTCCCACATCCATCTACAGATTTTGGGTGCCTGCTACCCTCACAGATCCCTTCTTGGGTCCCAGCTGAAACTCCTGAGTCTCAGAACCAAGAAACCACAGCAACACTACCTACCCCAGCCCTCAGTGGTCCCCAGCCAGGAGCACTGAAGTTGGTGTAGTGTTGGGACAAGCCACTCCTCCCAGACTGGGAGATACTTCCCCTAGTTGCCTGTGCTCAGGCCACATTGCCCAGCCCCTCCCACCACCCAGCTGCCAGGCTGTCTGTGCAGAACATCCCAAGCGCTTGCTTCTCGCTTCTCACAGCCCAGGTTGGCTCATCCCAGCAGGGGCCTGAGCAGGGTACTCCTGTGGCTGCCCTGAAGTGAGCAGGGCTAGACACTAAGCTCAAAGGAGGGTCCAACGGCCTAGTGGGAGCAGGGATGCTGTGGCCACAGCCCTGTGGGAGCAGGGGGGCCCTGGCCATAGACTGGCTGGGCACTGCTCCCAAAATAGCTTGGGGGTTTCCATTTTTAGTGTGCAGAGAACAGGGCAGCTCTATGGGAGGAGGAACAAGGCTGCCTCTGTTTGCCACCCAAGGGGCGGGGGTAGGGGGGCAGCAGGGAAAGTCTTGAACCCGGCCAGAATTTCAGGACTGTGGCAAAGCCAGGGTGCCCAGGAGTCCCCCACCTAGTTTCCAAGGGACAAGGAAAGAAAGTTTCTTCCTCTGGGAAGACAAGGCCCACCTAAGGATAGGCAGAGACTACCTCCTGCACTTGGCCACTGCTCACTACTCTGGCCACCCCATGCCAGGGATGTGCCTTGGGCATAGGGTCCTACAGTTAGACCAACAATTACTACTTCATTTGCTTACAAATATTTGCTTAAAGCCTACTGCCTGCCAAGGATCTCAAGCTCTCAAGGGGCAGCAACAAAATCACTACCCAAATGTGAAATCAGAACTGGACTGAGAGGCCTCCATCCAGGGAGAGATGGGTAGGATCAGAACAGCCCCTGGTCAGGCCAAATAGGAGGTCAAAGGGTAACCTACACCTCTGGCTGCTTTAATTGCTGTCCTCCCCTGAAACAGGGCCTGGCCTCTATTCTCCTTCCCCTTTTCCACATGCCATGTAGGGGAGGAGGAGGAGGAAAGTAAAAAGGGCAGTGACCTGTTCTCCTCTGTTTTGGGCACATATTTCACTTAACCTCTGCCACAAGCCACAGAGAAGCCCCAAGCCCCTACCTAGCCCTTACCAAACCTCCCAGGCTCTACACTGAGCAGAATTAGAGTACTTCTCTCCCTGCAGGGACTCTGCGGCATCCCAGGGCCAGTGTGACCCAAGCCCTCCAGTTCACACCTCTCCCACCCGATTCATGCCAGTGCTCTCCACACACGCCCTTCATTCCTGCCATCATGAAATATACGCTGTTTCACTCCTCCAGCTGCCACTGGCTCTTCCTACTGCCCGGAATGCCCACTCCCTCTCTATTCTATTAACTCCTACACCTACCACCATCTCACCTTGGAGCCCGCCCTGTCCTCCCAGACTCCTGAGGCCACTCAAGTGGTGGATAGAATGGACATATCTAGCCACCACTTGGGAGTGTATGGCAGCTCTGCCTTGGGCTCTCTGAGCCTCAGATTTCCCACTATAGAACAGGAGGCAGGAATGCTCTGACCAGTGAAAGGGATATAGTGTGTTCCTGGCACTAGTGGCACCAACCAAGATCACCTTTCTCCCTATTCTGCTACCCCACTCTGGACTTGAAGCGCCTTGAAGCCAAACAGCTTTTGATGCAGAGGCCCCAACTTACACAGATGCTGGCACAAAGCAGGTGCTCCTTGCATGGTGGATTAACCCCCATTTCACAGCTGAGGAAACCCAGCCACCAGAGGAGATAATGGGGCTCACATCCTTCCCCAAGCCACTTGGCCCTTCGAAGGTATGAAAGAACAAAGTTAGCGAGCCCCTTTGGTTGGTAAGGACAGGTATGAAAGGCAAGGGCAAGGCATTTGGCCTTGCTTTTATTAATGACAGGCCAGAACCAACTGAAAAGGCTGATTTAGAGCCAGGCCTCCATCCCCAACTTGCATCAGGATCTCTTGCCCCTCCCCACATCTCAGGCCCAGTCCAGGCTCACAGCCAAAGCCTAACTCTGGTTAGGAGGTCTCTTCTGGGTCCATCTTCTCTGAATCTCTTCAAGACTGCCTAACATCTGTCTGTAAAGAGCAAGCACTTCCCAGACTCCACTTGAGCTGTCCTTACCAACCAAAGGGGCTCACTAACTTCGTTCTTTCATACAACTCACATTTACCTTGTCTGGTAGTTAGTGGGAAACTGGCCTTCCTTTCCCCATATCCTGCTAACTCCCAGTGTCCACCAAAGAGGTGAGTTACTCATTGACAGTGCAATAGTGCACCCTGCCAGGCCTGTTTTCTGTATGTTAAGGTGGGGTGGGGAGATCCACCATTTACCAGGCACCTGTGATGACCCAAGGCGTTCATCAATCACCCACAAATGTGTCAGTGTATGTAGAGGAAGGTCCCCTTCTAGGCACCGGGAGGCTAGAGGTTTGTCTTTGTCAGTCCCACCTGGCACAGCAAGGAAAACTGTTACTACTGAGAGTAACAGCTTTTACTAGACCCTCCTCTCTAACCCTGGACCCGCGGAGCAAGGAACCCACCACTGGCCCTGGGAGGGCGGGGAAGGGGCCGGCCGGTCCCCAGCGGCGGTGGCGAGGAGGGGGCGCGGAAGAACAGCTCCACCTCCTCAGTCTCCCAATCGCGTTACAGGCGGAGCCGCCCAAGTTTCCCTTCTTGCAGAGAAGTGTATTCCCTACTCTGAAGACCAAAGCCGCCCACCACTCACCCGGGCTGCCCCTGCCGGCGGGATCAAGGCCTCAGGCTGCCTCACTTTGGGAACCTGGGTCCTCGCTGTCCCGGCCCCGAGCCCTGCACTCACCGCCCGGCCGAGCCCTGCGGGATGTGCGCGCAGAGGCGGGCGCCGGCCGCTCCGGGCTTGGGATCTGCGCCCTGCGGCCTCCCCCCCGCAGAGGTGGGTCTGGCGGAGCCGCAAGCTGTTACCCGGAGACCGAGGGGCGGAAAACTGCGCCCGCTGCCCTCCCCTCCCGCCGCGGCGCTGCCACGGCCGGGAACAAAGGAGACAAAGCCGCGTCGGCCGGGCCCGGCTCCGCTCCTTCCCCCCCTGCCCGCCGGGCCGCCCTCCCCCCGCCCGCCGGCCGGGTCAGGCCGGAAGCAGCCGGGAGAGCCGGGCGCGCGGCCCCGAGCCGCCGGGGACCCCGCATTCCAGCCCCGCGGGCTCCGCGTTTGCCTAGGGGCCGGGGCTCAACTCCTTCTTCGTGGGGGGATGGACAGGCCTCTTAGGGACGGTAGCCATGACAACGTGGATCGCAGGGGCGGGCGAAGACCAAAGTTCCCGAGCGTGGACCGCCCTGCCCTGCCTGGCCTCACCTGCGCAAGTGTTGGAACCGGAACTGGGAGCTTTCCCGGGATCGGTGGGTCTGGGGCGGGGGGCCGCGCCCATGCAAACCTCCAGGTGCGGGTAGTGCAACGCCCCGGCCTCTTCCCGCCCCGCGGGTCCCAGGTCACACTGCGTGGCTCACCTGCCGGCCTGTTCGCTAGCCACCGCCCCCAACCCCCGCCCGCCTCGCCCAGCGCTTCCTCCTTTCTTTCTCGTAGTCGGCTCCCTTGAACATCTTTCTCCAACTTTCTTTACCTGTACTCCCCTTCGCGCCGGGCCGGCCCTCTGCTGCTTCTCCCAGGAGTCCCCGGCAGCCAGCCCCTCCTTCCGGCCCCCCCCTCTGGCTGTTAGTGGAGAGCACCGACTGAGGACTCGGCTTGCGCTACCCACTAAGTCATGTAACTTGACACCACCCCCCAAGCCTATTTGCTCACCGCCTGGTGGAGTAGATACCACCTAGTTGGGCTGTTACAGCAGCGTACCTCTGCTGCAAAGGTGCACAAGCACGGGCTCATTTCCTTCCTTTCGTCCCAGGCCTGTACCTGGACCCATCCCAAGCTGAGAAGCCTTGGCAAGTCCGGACTCCCTCACTGGCAAACATATCGGCGGTCTGCAGAGGAAACTTTGGCAGATGGGTTCTCTCCTGAGGCCCATTTGAGCCCTGTGCAGGGTCCTTTACACTTAGGTATGCCAAAAAACACTCAGAAGCCAGGACCCAAATCATCCTATTAGGACTTTTGGAGAACTTTGGCTCAAGGCCAGCGCTTCCTAGGAGGCAAAATACACATCACCTGAAAGACACCCAGGCCTCCACAGTTGAGGAGGGAGCCTCAACCAGATTCAGGTCATCCACACTGGCTGCTCTCCAAGGAGCTAGCACTATAGGCACCCTCTTCCCACTTCTCACCCATTATCATGGTGTCCTGTCACTCCCATCTTCTAGGCCTTGGACCTTTCAAAATCTCCCCAACATCTCAGGTCATCTTTTTGTTCCTCCACCCCCAATTCTAATACCTGAGTCCAGGTCTGCACCAACAATGGCCATACCCAGTTCCCTCTCCGCTGGCCTCTGACCTTAGAGACCCAACCTGGCCCTCCACCTCATTCCAGGTCCTCCACCTCATTCTTTACCTTATGCCCCTCAACCCTCCCATACCCGTTGCCACCTCAGCCAGGACAGTTTGCCCCCAGTTGCCCATCTTGTCTTGAATGGTGGGCAGGTCCCTTCCACATGCCTAGAATCCTCCTTTCCCCAATTCCACTCATTGAAATGTACACCCTTCAGGACCTGTTCCGACCCAAAGAGGAATCTGGGAGTTAAGAATCACACAGCCTGGCTCGGCACCTGTGGCTCAATGGGCTAAGGCGCCAGCCACGCACACCTGAGCTGGCGGGTTCGAATCCAACCCGGGCCCGCCAAACGACGACAGCTGCAACCAAAAAAAAAAAAAGGCCGGGCGTTGTGGCAGGCGCCTGTAGTCCCAGCTACTTGGGAGGCAGAGGCAGGAGACTCGCTTGAGCCCAGGAATTGGAGGTTGCTATGAGCTGTGATGCCACGGCACTCTATCCAGGGTGACAGCTTGAGGCTCTGTCTCAAAAAAAGAAAAAAAGAAAAAAGAATCACACAGCCTCCCTCATCAATACACAGATAAAGGCACCTCCTGCCTCATTGGGAGTGTGAACACTCTAAGCGCAGGGGTCATCCCATCCTATGCCATCCTGGGGAACCACTACACACCAAGGATGGAGTGACCAAATGACTGAAGGACTAGGTGCTCAGAGGTTAGAGAACCCAGGGGGCCACTTGGGCCATGCTCATTGCCAAAGACTGAGCACAGGCTCCAAGAAGGGAGGGTGCTTCATGGGAAACAGTTCTGGCTCCACAGGCTCTGCTGAGTCAGCTCTGCACAGACACAGGTGAGCAAAGCCCCACCTACAGACCTTACAGCAGTGAGCTCTGCAAGGAGAGTGGAGAACCCAGATCTCTGCTACTCCAGCGTGAGTAGGGTGCCGCCCCACAGCTCCTGTTTACTGAAGAGCACATAAGGCCACCCAAGGCCATTTAGCCTGGGAGGTCAGAGATCACTGTCCCCCTCTGAAAAGGAAGAGGTCAGGTTCAGGGCAGTCCACGTGCTCTACTGCACCTCCTACCTATGGGAGGGCCATCCCCATCACTGCCTTTCCAATCACATTACTGGTGGCCTGAGCTCTGCTCATGCCTGCTGAGGTTTCCCGAGGCTGTCTGTGGAAGTATACCCAGCCCCAGAGGCATACCAGTGCTGCCCAAAGCACTCTCTGTACCAGAGACCCAGAATAGCCACCAATCCTTACAATTATGTCCCCAGCAATCTTTCTGGGTTTTGGTTGGTTATTTTGTTTAGAAACAGGGTCACCCAGGCTAGACTTGAACACCTGGGTTAAAGCAATCCTCCTGCCTCCGCCTCCTGACTAGCTGGGACTACAGGTGTGTGCCATCACACCCAGCTCTGTCCCCAGCAACATTTATCAACTACTCAATCTCTCTTCACTACTCTCCTCTGATCACTCCTCTGGTTCTCCCCACCATGACAAAGTGATCCAGAAGACAGAAAGTAACCATGGTCACCAATAAGCAGGCAGCAGGCTAGGTTCCACTCACTGAAACCCACAGGCCATCTGACACAGGAAGGTTTGGGCCACAAAAGGCGGGCCAGGAAATCCACAATGAAAATCCAGGCCTCAGGAATGCATCTGAAACAGTCCTAAAAAGAGGACCAAGAGATGTGAGAGGAACCAAAGAGGCAATTACTAACTCATGGTCTAGTCTTTGAGTTATGGATCTCAGTTTCCAAGGGACAAAACTCAGTTTGAAGTAAATTGTTTTAAATACAAATTTAAGACATTTTCATAAGACATTTGTACAAAGTTTTGATAATTAATGTAAACGAACGTTGCCTACAAAACAAAGTGTGCCTGCTGGCAAGCCACACTGATGGTGCTCCTTCAGGCTGAGGTGGTGTGCACCCCCAAAGACTCAATCCATTGCTGGTACTCTCTAACTAAATCCACACTCTGGAGGAGGGTCCAGGGGCTAGCTGGACCTGAACAGCATGTAGAGCACAGGCAGTGTGGCCACAAATGTCACACAGGTAATCAGTGTGCTATAAATGGTGTTCCTATTGACATGGGTTTCTAGCCTCTGCTCCATATCTGACAGTGCCAAAATCACCCTTCCCTGTTCCAGCAAGGAACTGGGCAGAACCCTGTCTGCTGGCTCCACCAGGCCTGGGTGTGCTGCAGCCTTTGCAAGGTGAACCACCTCAGCCATTTGGCTGGAAGTCTTTTCTAGGCCATCAAGTTGTACTCGTAAACCCTCTAGACATGATTGGACCTGCTTGGAATGACTGAGCTGCTCTTTCAAGGCAGCTGAAAGGACATCTGTGTCTCTGTCTCCAGTAGGGGAAGTAGCTGCCCATGACCCAGAGCCCTGCCCCAGTCCAGCATGCACCAGGCCCCTCAGGTCCACCATGAGGTTGTGGAGGTCCTTCTGCTGGAGGGAGTAGCTAGATGCCTGATCCCGGATGGCCTCCTGGAGACTCACAGGCCCCTTCTGTGCCTCCAGGAGTAAGACCTTCAGTTCCTGCAGCCGTACGCGGTTCACATAGGTGGAGCCAGCCACACCAATTAGGGCTCCCAGGACTGACCCAATGAGGGACCAGTTCTTGGTCCTTTCAGCCCTTGCACGCTCCTTCTCATGACTTTCCCGCACAGCGGCAGAGAAGAGGGAGAACTTCTCTCGCTCAGAGTCTTCTGCATGCAGATAAGCCATGCGAAGCCTCTTCTCCTCCTGCAGAAGCAAAGCTGTATTACATGAATGCAAGGTGACCCTCCAGCCATAGCCACCACCACTATTTCATGCCCAACACAGAATACGTGTTCCATAAACACATGCTGAATCAATGAAGACAGCATAAACCTGGTTGGGTGGGGGAAACAAAGGAATCAGGAGGGTCAACATGAGCTGCATAAACGACCATCTGAGCAGTCTTGGGTTCATCCAGAGGTGCACTGATGTCCACAGAATGTGTCTACAGGAAGGAAAGCATCTGGTGCTCCCTGGGCCAGCCCTGCCATGTTACTCCCTCCTCAGCAATCTAGGTCCCAGACTATAGTGCCTGGACGTTTGACTCAAGTGCTCTGGGAGGATGTGGGCAGACAGGTTCTGGAAGCCCGGGGCCCTGTCCCTCTACAGGAGCTTTTGGCATATCTCCTCACCAGGCAGACTGGTCATGGTTTCCCACCTGGCCCCTCCATGATCTACCAGGCTAAGATCACTATCCAGGTGAGAAAAGGCAGCTGAGGTGCCTACCTGCAGCATCCTGTGCTCCAGAGTAGCCAGTTCCAAGTACTGATTGTCCTCCCTGGAGACACGGTCTAAACGGTCTCTCACCTCCTTCAGCTTGGCCTGCTGAACTTCCAACTCCTCCCGAGCCTCTCGGACAAGCCCTCGAGCCACCATGAACACTTTCTCTGCCTGCAGAAAGAACAATAGCGGCTGTCTTCCTCTTCTCTCCACGCCCATGTGGGCTCAGCTCCACTCCCAACAAGGCTGTGGCTAAGACAGGGTCCCTGGGGTGTGAGCTACAAAGGGTGGAAACAAACTGCCTTAGACATTAAACCTGGCTCACTCAGAGTTACTCAAAAGTGCAGCCCTAAGCCACACCTATCAGAATCACCAGATTTTATCCATTCAAGTAGAAATAACATGCCCCTGAAAAATGTAAAAATAGCGAATAATGTGCCCACCAAACCCAGTAACTCTCACCTGATACAAACCACAGTAAGGAACCTATGTTCTTACACTATTTGCCACATGTTGCCTTATTTATACCTCAGAACAACTCCACAAAAGGCACTACTATCACTACTATGGTCTTATGGGCTCAAGTAATCCTCCTAAGTAGCTGGGACTATAGGCACACTCTACCACACTCAGCTAATTTTTTAATTTTTTTAGTAGAGATAGTGGAGACAGGGTCCCAATAAGTTGCCTCAGATGGCCTTCGACTCCTGGCCTCAAGTGTACTTCCCACCTCCATCTCTCTAAGTGCTATGATTACAGGTGTGAGACACCACACCTGGCCATTGCTATAATCTCTAGTTTCTAGACCTGGAAATCCCAGGGTGGATTGGCAGGGGAGAGATGGCACCATGTATCTCAAAGCCCCCAATTGGACCCAGGTTCTTCCCTCTCCACTACACTGTTACCTAAGGAGCAGTGGGAACGGAGATGGCAAAATGCTTCTCCACTGCCACAAAGGACTTGACAACCATAGGCAGCTCTTTCTGCCTCACAGGATGATGTTCCCTAGCACCCTCTACCTTCAAAGAGGATGTTGTAATTAAACGCAGTAATGTAGCAATCCCCCAAGCAGCCCTCACCACCAATGCCCCTAAACAGTCAATGAAGGAAATATCTGTTGGCCTAACAGAATGGATGTTAATCACCAGGGACCATTTTCAGGGAGAGTAGAGGGCACAGTTACATAAAGACCTTCACTGCAGTAGTATCAAGCCTATGTTTCCATGTGAGAAATTAGTCAAGTCCCTTTACCGGTGGTGTTTGTTTAAGAAAAGGCAAGTCTGAACCAAGCACAGTGACTCTGGGACACTGAGTCCCAGAGGCCAGGAATTTAAAACCAGCCTGAGAATATCGAGATCCCCATGTTTACAAAAAAACTTTTTTAATTAGCCAACTGTGGTAGGATGCACCTATAGTCCCAGCTACGCAGAAGGCTGAGGCGGGAAGATCTCTTAAGCTTAGGAGTTTGAGGATGCAGTGAGCTATGATCATGCCATTGCACTCCAGCCTGGGCAACAAAGCAAGACTCTGTCTCAAAAAAGAAAAAAAAAAAAAAAGGCAAGTCTGGATGTGGCTTCCCAGAACCATGTGGTTGGTGACTTGTTTGGTAGCAGCCACCAAGCCACATTTCCCAAGTCAGAACCAAAGTCAACCACCCCAGCTCCCCAACTTACCTCAGTCACATTTCCTTGGGCCTCTCGAACTTCATTGAGTCCAACAAACTCTTCATATCTGCCCCACCAAGTCTTGGCTGTGGAGGATGCTCGTTGCCGAATACTGTGCCCTAGCGTTCTTCCCAGTGCTGGGAGACGGTGATATACTCCCAGGGCCTCTTCAGGTCTTTTCTCTCCAGGCTGGCTAGGGCCTGGGCTGCAGAGAGTCCTGGTCATAATGAGATCCCTTCCAAGGAGACCCCTTCGCACCAGTACATGGGTCATACCCACAATGTGCTGCATGGCAAACACTGGACTGCACCCTGTCATCAGGAGATCTGCGAGGGGGATGCCAGACAGATCAGCTCATAACTGAGAAAGGCTGGATATAAGTCAGGTCTCAAGGCATAGGGACAAATCAGGCTAATTTACACTAAAATTATCTAAACTGAGTACCACCACTGTGCTGGGCCCAGAGACTACAGCCCCTATGGCAAGAGGGTGGTCAGGCTTTTCCCTGGGATTCCTGGACAACAGAACATATTTGGTGAAGAACTTATGAGGAATTTATGCCTTCCATTTCCCTCTCCATGCCACACAACCAGACTCTTCCATTCTATCCACCTCCCCATATCCCTCAGATCCCACAGGTCTCTGTTGTTACTTCTGTGAGAATCCTGGTGCCCAGTTTTCTGATATCAAAGAAAATTCTCAAACATAAATTGTGTCCATGCTGACAAAGGCTCACAAAGGTTCACAATGACTCCCTGGGAAGTTGTGGAACTGTGGAGAATTCAAGGAAGATTAAGATCCAGGGTCAGTTCTATAAAAGACCCTCAAAACCAACTTCCCAGACTCCCTGAGCCCTGCCTCAGCACTGGGAAAGCAGAATTTCAATTGTCTGTGAGGACATAAGGACACAGGTCATTCATGTCCCATGGCATAAAACTCTCAGCTTTCCCCCGGGAAGGTAATTCCCAGGGTGGGAGTGGGGGGAAACGACTACTTTAACCACAGAAGACAAGTTTTCTTAGGTTTACGCCCACCCTTCCCCTTATCCAACTCCAGACTTTCCAGACTACCAACTCTCAATCTCACATTTCTTGCCTTCCATAAGCCGCCTCCTTCCTCTCCAACCTTAGTCACTGCTTAACAGATTAGGTTTCTTTAATCTTTCCCTTTACTTTTTTTTTTCTTTTTTTAAACTATCAACTGCTGCTACATGGCTTACAACTTTGCTTTACAACTTTGCTTTGATGTTTGGGTCCTAACAACCCCTACTTCTCATTACCTACAGCACAGGGAGCAGCAGTGACTCTGAGAACTCCAAAGAGGCAGCCAGGTGATTCATTCTTCCCAGGAAAAGCTGAACCAGCAGCACCCTCCTCTGGACAAACCACACCTCAAAGCCCTAATCCTGGCTGCCAGGGTGACACCTGGTGGTGACAAGTGACCACGTCAGAGAAAAAACAGCAGAGAGAGAGGAAAAAAAGGAAAAGGAAAAGCAGAAGGAACAGAATAGGAACACAGACGGGAGCAGTCCAGGACAGAACAAAAAGGAGCTTCCTGCAGTAAGTTGATGTGGAACAGAGAGCCAGCCTCCCATAACACCCTAGCCTCCTCCCTATCATGCTGTTCTGGAAGCTATCTTTGGAGAATTTCAAGCCCCCTTGAAAATAAAGCTGGTAGGGACAAAGTGGGCCTTAGCTGAGAACCACAAAGGGTGACATCCCTATGACAGTGGTTCCAAGCTGGTGCCATACCTGCACCCCTGGGCACCATTCATGAGGGTGGGTTTCATGTCCAAGGGCGTCCACACCATGCATGCCCAGTGGTCAGGCCAATCCCCCAGGCCTCAGTGCCAGTGGCCGTGGCACATAGCCCTGCACATGCATCCTTCATCAAAGCAAACAAAGAACATAGCCCTGCAGTCTCCCCAAGTACAGAAGAAAAGTGTCTGTATGCCATGCTGCCATCACTTCCTTACCTTCCTTCTCTCTTGATCTGCTCTCCGGAAGGTCCCTCAAAACTTCTACCTTGTTAGATCCAGCAGGTGCTTCTCAGATTATTCTCCCAGTTCTCTGCAACTTTCAACGCCCTCTCTGTCTGAAACCACTATTCCCTCTTGGCTTCCTCTAACCTCAGTCTCCTTTGCCAGTCTCTACTCTATTAGCCGCCCACTGTTAGATCCCAGGAAGGTCAGCCATTCCTGCCAAAGATAACAGCTCCTTTTCACTCTTGGCTTCCTCCCCTTCCCCCTATACCCTGTTCTGTACAAAGCTAGAGGCTTTGTTAACATTTAAGTCAAATGGCATCCATGTGTTCAAAACCTTCAGCAGAGCCGGGTGCAGTGGCTCATGCCTGTGATCCCAGCACTCTGGGAAGCCGAGGCAGGTGGATTGCTTGAACTCGGGGATTTTACACCAGCCTGAGCACAAGCAAGACCCTGTCTCTACTAAAAATAGAAAAACTGGCTCGGTGCCTGTGGCTCAACGGGCTAAGGTGCCAGCCACGTACACCTGAGCTGGCGGGTTCGAATCCAGCCCAGGCCCGCCAAACAACGACGACAGCTGCAACCAAAAAATGGCTGGGCGTTGTGGTGGGTGCCTGTAGTCCCAGCTACTTGGGAGGCAGAGGCAGGAGACTCGCTTGAGCCCAGGAATTGGAGGTTGCTGTGAGCTGTGATGCCACAGCACTCTACCCAGGGTGATAGCTTGAGGCTCTGTCTCAAAATAAATAAATAC
>CAUYRH010044432.1:0-17851 GCA_963574655.1 Perodicticus potto
AGACAGAGTTTCACTTGTCACCCTTGGTAAATTGCTGTGATGTCACAGCTCACAGCAACCTCCAGGTCTTGGGCTCAAGAGATTCTCTTGCCTCCGCCTCCCAAGTAGCTGGGACTACAGGCACCTGCCACAACGCCCAGCTATTTTTTGTTGCAGTTGTTATTGTTGTTTAGCAGGCCCAGGCCGGGTTCTAACCCACCACCCTAAGTGTATGTGGCTAGCACCCTGCTGACTGAGCCACGGACACTGCCCAAGGAAGAGATTCTTTTTTCTTTTTTTTTTTTTGAGACAGAGCCTCAAGCTGTCGCCCTGGATCGAGTGATATGGCATCACAGCTCACAGCAACCTCCAATCCTGGGCTCAAGCGAGTCTCCCGCCTCCTCCTCCCAAGTAGCTGGGACTACAGGCACCCGCCACAACACCCGGCCATTTTTTGGTTGCAGCCGTCATTGTTGTTTGGTGGGCCCAGGTTGGATTCAAACCCACCAGCTCAGGTGTACGTGGCTGGTGCCTTAGCCCGTTGAGCCACAGGCGCTGAGCCAAGGAAGAGATTTTTTTTCAGGAGACTTTGGAGGGGAATGTGAAGCTGCTGACACCTTGAATTCAGATTTCTGGCCTCTAGAACTATGAAATAAAAAAAAATTGTTGTTTTAAAGCCAACCAGTTGGACTGGGTGTGGTGGCTCATGCCTGTAATCCTAGCACTCTGGGAGGTGGAGGTGGGTGGATTGCCTGAGTTCACAGGTTTGAGACCAGCCTGAGCAACAGCGAGACCCTGCCTCTAAAAATAGCTGAGTTGGCTTGGCACCTGTGGCTCAACGGGCTAAGGCGCCAGCCACGTACACCTGAGCTGGCGGGTTAGAATCCAGCCCGGGCCTGCCAAACAACAATGGTGGCTGCAACCTAAAAATGGCCGGGCGTTGTGGTGGGTGCCTGTAGTCCCAGATACTTGGGAGGCAGAGGCAGGAGACTCGCTTGAGCCCAGAAATTGGAGGTTGCTGTGAGCTGTGATGCCACGGTGCTCTATCCAGGGTGACAGCTTGAGGCTCTGTCTCAAAATAAATAAATAAATAAATAAACAATAAAAATAGCTGAGTGTTGTGGCAGACGCCTGTAGTCCCATCTACTTGGGAGGCTGAGGCAAGGGGATCACTTGAGCCCAAGAGTTTGAGGTTGCTGTAAGCTGTGACACTATGGCACTCTACCAAGGGTGACAAGTGAGAATCTGTCTCAAAAAACAAAAAATTAAAGCCAATCAGTTTATGGTAATTTGTCATAGCAGTCATTAAATTAATCTAGTGATTTTCTCTTAAATCCCTGTTTTCAGTCTGGTTTCATGTTCTGCCCTCTCTTCCCTGGGTCACTCCAGTTCAATTTCTCTGGGGAACAAACCTCAGGTCTCCTACTGGGAGTTTTCCTGGGCCTGATTAGAGAAGAATGGGTGTGGGGACCTATAAAATTTTACTAGGAATATTGTATAAACTATGTAAGCCTTATATAAACTATCCCTTACCCCTGTCATCTGAGAGACTGGTCCAATTTCTGATCCTTCTAGAATAAGGGAGTAAGGGTGGGGGCACAGATTGGCTTGCTTTCAGTTTCTTTTACCCTCTATTAGGTTTCAACTCTTTCAAAACTATAAATTATCACAGTATTATTTGATTTCTTTCTTCCAAAAATATATTATCATCTCAGATGCGCTGTTGAGTCCTCTTCTGTTGTTCTTGTAGGCTTATTCCTTTTTTATTCCTCTACTAGCATTTTTTTTTTTTGCGCTCTACTAGCATTTTAGAGAAGAAGGTGGACATAAACATATGTGTTTCATTTAAATATTTGACCCGATTTTCTTGTACTTTCTTTCTTTCCTTTTTTTTTTTTTTTTTGAGACAGACTCTTACTTTGTCACCCGGGGTAGAGTGCTGTGGCATCATAGCTCACAACAACCTAAAACTCTTGCTCTTAAACGATTCTCTTGCCTCAGCCTCCCAAGTAGCTGGGACTACAGGCGCCCGCCACAACACCCAGCTATTTTTTGTTGCAGTTGTCATTGTTGTTTAGCTGGCCCGAACTGGGTTCAAACCCGCAGCCTGGGTGTATGTGGCTGACACCCTAGTCACTGAGCCTTGGGCACCAGCCCAACATGATAGCTCATCTCTTTGTAGTGCTGAATAATATCTCATTGTCTGGATGTATCAGAGTTTATTAATAAATTCACTTACTGAAGGACATCTTGGTTTTTCCCGTTTTGGCAATTACGAACAACAGTGCTATAAACATCTGTTTGGAGGTTTTATGTGTACTTAAGTTTTCTGTTCATTTGGGTAAAAATACCAAGGACTGGAATTGTTGGATTATGTGGTAAGAGTATGCTTAGTTTTGTAAGAAACTGCCAAACTCTTCTTGCTAAGTGGCTGTACCATTTCGCATTCCCACCAGCAATGAATGGGAGTTCTTATTGCTTCTCATTTTTACCAGCATTTGGTGTTGTCGGTGTTTTGGATTTTGGTCATTCTAGTAAGTGTAAGTAATAGTTCATTGTTGTTTTAATTTGCAAAGTGAGGTTGAACATCTTTTTTATGTTTTTGCAGTTTTTGGCGGGGGCCGGGTTTGAACCCACCATGTCTGGTATATGGGGCTGGCACTCTACTCCTTTGAGCCACAGGTGCCGCCCTAGGTTGAGCATCTTTTCACATGCTTACTTGCTATCTGTATATCTTATTTGATGAGATGACTCTTCTGGTCTTTTACCCATATTTTAATAGGACTTTACATTTTCTTATTGTTGAAATCAACCTTTGAAGTTGGCACGGTGAGGCCAGGCAGAGTGGCTTATGCCTGTAATCTTAGCACTCTGGGAGATCAAGGGGGTGGATTTCCTGAGTTCACAAGTTTGAGACCAGTCTGAGCAAGAGGGAGACCCTGTCTCTAAAAACTAGCTGGGTGTTATGGCGGGCACCTGTAGTCCCAGATACTTGGGAGACTGATGCAAAAGGATCGCTTGAACCCAGGAGTTTGAGGTTGCAGCAAGCTATGATGCCGTGGTACTCTACTGAGGGCAACAAAGACTCTGTCTCCCCCCATCCAAAAAAAAAAAAAAAATTGGCACTGTGGCTTATGCTTGTTATCCTTGCATTTTGGGAGCCTGAGGCAGAAGGATCACCAGAGGTCAGGAATTTGAGACCAGCCTAGGCAGCACAGCAAGACCCTATCTCTCAAAAAAAAAAATTAAATAAGCAAGAAGATGACCATTAGGGTCCAGGAGTTTGTGGTCACAGTAAGCTATGATAATTCCACTGCATTCTAGCCTGGGCAATGGAGCTAGACCCCATCTCAAACAAACAAATAAAAAGGTTCTGTGCTTATTTTGAATAAGTCCTTTATCAGATATGTTTTTTGCAAATATTTTCTATTTTCTCACAGTTTTTATCTTCTCATTCTCTTCCTTTTGTGTGTGTGTGAGACAGAGAGAGACAGGGTCTTGTTCTGTCCTTTGGGCTAGAGTGCAGTAGCATCATCATACCTCACTGCTACTTCAAACCTCAAAATCTTGGACTCAAGCAATCCTCCTGTCTCAGCCTCCTGAGTAACTGGGACTACAGCTGTGTACACAGCTGTGTACCATCACACCTGGCTAATTTTCTATTTCTTATAGAGATAAGGTTTCACTCATGCTCAGGTTGGTCTCCAACTCCTGGCCTCGAGTAATCTTCCCACCTCTGCCTCCCGAAGTGCTAGGATTATAGGTATAAACCACTGTGCCCACCCCTATTCTTTTGACGTTGTCTCTTGCACAGCAGACTTTTGTTTGTTCATTTATTTGATTTTTTTATTTGAGACAGAGTCTCAATCTATTGCTCTTGGTAGAGTGCCCCAGGGTCATAGCTCACAGCAACCTCAAACTCTTGGGCTCAAGTGATTCTCTTGCCTCAGCCTCCCAAGTAGCTGGGATTACAGACACCCACCACAACGCCCTGCGATTTTTTTTAGAGATGAGGTCTCTCTCTGGCTCAGGCTGGTCTCGAACCTGTGAACTCCGCCCATCTCAGCCTCCTGGAGTGCTAGGATTACAGGAGTGAGCCACCACGCCAGGCATGAGTCTTCTTTTGTTCCTGTGTAATCCTCAAGACTCCGTCTTTGAGAGATGCCCCCAGGAAAAAGTCAATGATGGACTCCTTGATGGGGAGGGAGAAGAGATAAATCACCTCCAGGGATTTGATCTTCCTGTCCTTGGGCAGGTGGTCCAGCTTGTTGACTGACATCCATTCCCTGTCAGTGGACTTTTCTCTGTGAGCTCTGCAACCACTGCTAAGACTCTTGGCCAGAATGCCGCTGCCAAAGCCTTGATGGAAGCCATGGCCTCCTATTCCGGGGCCTGTGGGCCTCCTGCTATACTGGTGCTGTCTGCCATTGGTGTTTTCTCTGAGAAGAAGCTGGTAATGTGTTTTGGGGGTTTTGTTTTGTTTTGCCATTTAACATGCTTGGCATGTAGTGGCAATGCGTTTAAATCTGATGGCTTCAATGTTTCTTCATTCTTGTGTCAAAATTAATCTGCTCTGGGTGGCGCCTGTGGCTCAGTGAGTGGGGTGCCAGCCCCATATACCAAGGGTGGCGGGTTCAAATCCGGCCCTGGCTAAACAGCAACAACCAAAAAATAGCTGGCCGTTGTGGCGGGCGCCTGTAGTCCCAGCAGCTCGGGAGGCTGAGGCAAGAGAATCGCCTAAGCCCAGGAGTTGGAGGTTGTTGTGAGCTGTGTGACACCATGGCACTCTAGCAGGGGCTATAAGGTAAAACTCTGTCTCTACCAAAAAAAATTGATCTGCTCACCTAAATAATTTTTATTATTAGTATTGAAACTTTAAATTATGAGAATATATAGAAAAACATAAAACTTAGCCAAAGTCTGGGGCTGTGCTGTGGCTCATCGAGTAGGGTGCCAGCCCCATATACCGAAGGTGGCGGGTTCAAACCTGGCCTCGGCAGAAGGGCAAAACAGAAAACTAGCTGGGCGTTGAGGCGGGCGCCTGTAGTCCCAGCTACTCGGGAGGCTGAGGCAAGAGAATCGCCTAAGCCCAGGAGTTGGAGGTGGCTGTGAGCTGTGTGATGCCACGGCACTCTACCAAGTGCGATAAAGTGAAACTCTGTCTCTACAAAAAAAAAAAACTTAGCCAAAATCTCAACATCCAGGAATAATTAGAATATAAAATCCATGAAGGCAAGGACTTTGTCAAGTTCAAGACCATATCTGCAGGTACTAGAATAGTGCTGAGCTCTGAGTCCAAGCAGTAAGCAATTAGTATTTGTGGTTAGCTAAATCTCCAGTATTAATGTTTTGAAATTTACATACTTAAATTTATATGTCTGTGTTTACTTTTTTCTTAAAAAGTGTATTCATGCCACAGACGTTCCTTTGTAACTTGCTTGCTCTCTTAAACAAATTTCATGGGCTTTCTACCATGTTGAGTACATGACATGCACTTGGTCCATATCTGCCAGAGGCTGTTCTGATTTGTCAGCACCAATGTCATACTGGTTGTTAAACTAGTTTTAGATTGACAAGGCTGCAAATGAAAGATGCTAAAAATTGCTCACTGTTTCTACTGAAGCTAAACATACACCTACCCTAACTAACAATTCTCTACTTAGGTATATAGTCTTAAAGGAAATGGATATATATGGTCTCCAGAAGATGTGCAGGATATTCATGGCAGCTCTATTCATAATAGCCTCAAACAGGAAACTAGCTAAATACTCATCAAAAAAAATGGATAAATACGTTGTAGCACATTCATACCGTAAAATCTTCCAGGTATTAAAGACAGGCACAAAAGGATATGTGCTTTATTGTTCTATTTATATGAAGTTCAAGAACAAGCAATACTGATAGATATTTGTAGACATGAGAATAGTATATGTTTGGAGTAGAAACAGGTAAAGAACAAGAGGGATCCATCCTAATGGGGTGCCTGAAATATTCTGTATCTTGATCTGAATCACGGTTTTGTGGATCAATGCATATATTTAAAAAAATCAACCTGCACACTTAAAATTACTGCACTTTACACATTTTATTGCCTATGTATTATCCCTTAATTAAAAGAACCTAATTAGGCTGTGCTCATAGCTCAATGAGTAGGGCACCAGCTACATACAAAGGCTGGTGGGTTTGAACTTGGTCCGGGCCAGCTAAACAACAATGACAACTGCAACAAAAAAATAGTGGGGCATTGTGGCAAGCACCTGTAGTCCCAGCTACTTGGGAGGCTGAGGCAAGAGAATCACTTAAGCCCAAGAGTTTGAGGTTGCTGTGAACTGTGACACCACATCACTCTACTGAGGGTGACATAGTGAGACTCTGTCTCAAAAAAAAACCCACAAAAAACCAATTAAGCAAGTGTTACGTTAAGTATAAAACAAAAAATCTAAAACAGAAAAGGAGACCTGGGGCAGCCACAGAGTTAGGCTCCCATTGTGGAAACTCTCCCTGTAACATGGCTCTAGATCCCACTAGACAGTAAGCCCTGTGCTAGCAGCAAAGGATTGTGGTTAGGAGTCAGCGAAGCGTAGGGCCAGATTGGTCCAACTCACTCTGAGGACTTAAGATTAATATTCCAATTGCACTGTTGTGGCTTGAGACATACATGCTCTGTTCCTGGCACTAAAAGGAGGCAGCAACCCTGTGACAAATTATCAGAAATGCCTAAGAAGCCTTTTAGGCCTTGTCTGGCTGAGCCTCTCTATTTCAATTAAGAGAGCCCTAAAGATCCTGAATCGATCCCCCGGTCTGGGAATCATTCTGTCTTTCGTTCTTCTACAAAAGACATAGTGTCAACATTTCCCAAGTTTTCAGGAAACAGGGTCTTATGTGCCTCTGGAGGTTGAGAGAATAAAACAGCATTTGGAAATACCTTCTTGTCTTACAGCATTGCTTAGATTCAGAATGAATTTCCCCTCCTGCCTCCTCTTTTGTGCCCTCTTACCCCAGGACAGACAGGCTGGTAATCACACAGCCAGACTGTGATCTGCAGGGATTTATTATAAACACCAGAGACGTATTTGTGCCTCTCTGGTGGCTTGTTCGAGGAGATATAGCTGTTGCTTTCTTTTCTTTTTGCCCGGGATGCTGATTCCACTTAGAAACTGCAAGAACTAGGAAGGGAACTGAGACTTTGAAGGTCATGTACCAAGACTACAGGACTCTAAATCAGCTTCCCTGGGAGGGAAAGTGACACTAGCCCTGTAAACACCATGTGTAGTTTGCAAGGCTTTACGAAGCTCATACTCTCTTTGCCCAGAAGAAATTCACAGGAAGGAGGTTTTTTGAATACAAAGAAGGACACCATTTGTCATAAGATTAACATAATAAGGGCGGTGCCTGTGGCTCAAAAGGGTAGGGCACTAGCCCCATAAGCCAGAGATGGTGGGTTCAAACCTAGCCCTGGCAAAAAAAAAAAAAAAAAAAAAAAAGATTAACATAATAAAGTCCTCAGTTCCAAGGAGCAAGGCCCAGCACAGTCCTATCTATTGGGCTGGCCTGATCTCAGTGACTGCCTGTTAAATTTTTTTTTTCTTTTTTTTTTGTAGAGACAGAGTCTCACTTTCTTGCCCCTCGTTAGAGTGCCGTGGC
This sequence comes from Perodicticus potto, assembly GCA_963574655.1. Lineage (NCBI taxonomy): Eukaryota > Metazoa > Chordata > Mammalia > Primates > Lorisidae > Perodicticus > Perodicticus potto. Next base: position 7,624 of record CAUYRH010044432.1, read on the forward strand.
GTCACATAGCTCACAGCAACCTCCAACTCCTGGGCTTAGGTGATTCTCTTGTCTCAGCCTCCTAAGTAGCTGGGACTACAGGTGCCCGCCACAACGCCTGGCTATTTTTCTGTTTTGCAGTTTGGCCGAGGCCGGGCTTGAACCCACTACCTTCGGTATATTGGGCTGGCGCCCTACTCGATGAGCCACAGGCTCTGCCCCCTGTTAAATATTTTTAATACGAGCATTGGTCTAACATTCCTCTATGGCCACATCATACCCTGTTATGTGGTTTAGTAAATTGTTTAATGGCCACAAGTTTGTCCCCTACCACTGTGCATGCCTGTTTGCAATGCAACTTTGCCATTCCTCCTATCCAGAAGCAAGCCTCCTCCTTCACTCCTTTGAATCTTCACTGGGTTGGGGCCTAGTGTTATGACCATCAGAATATGATGGAAGTGATGTTTTACGATTTCTAGAGCCTAAGACATTGCAATTTCCACTTTGTCCTCTTTAGAATACTTTGCTGAGGCTCGGCGCCTGTGGCTCAACGCCTATGGCTCAAGTGGCTAAGGCGCCAGCCACGTACACCTGAGCTGGCGGGTTCGAATCCAGCCCGGGCCCGCCAAACAACAATGATGGCTGCAACCGAAAAATGGCTGGGCATTGTGGCGGGTGCCTATAGTCCCAGCTACTTGAGAGGCGGAGGCAGGAGACTCGCTTGAGCCCTGGAATTGGAGGTTGCTGTGAGCTGTGATGCCACAGCACTCTATCCAGGGGTGACAGCTTAAGGCTCTGTCTCAAAAAAAAAAAAAAAAACAATGAACATGGAAAGGATCCAAGTTTTGATCAGAAAGGAGAAGAGAAGGAAGAAAGAACGCTGGGAAAACTCCAAACTGGATGTCATTATCAATCGTGTACAAGAACATGGTTGGACCGTAAGCTCATTGAAGATGGAAACTGCACCTTATGCTTTGTATCCCCAGGCTTTAAATGCCCGGTAGCACCTGTGTGTCTTGGTCTGAGATACCCATGAAGAGTGTCTGTGGTGGGGGCAAGGTAAAGCCATAGAATTGAGCATCTTTCTGGAGCACCAATCTTACTAGAATATTTTTTTTGTTGCTGTTGGAGTTTGTCCAGGGCTGGGTTCGAACCTGCCACCCTCGATATATGGGGCCGGCACCCTACCCATTGAACCACAGGCACCACCCAAGAATATATATATATATTTCTATTTTTTTTTAATGTATATATATTCTAAATAGTCTGTTGCTCTGGGTAAAGTGCCACAGCATCATTATAGCGCATGGCCACCTCAAACTCTTGGGCTTAAGTGATTCTCCTGTCTCAGCCTCCCAAGTAGTTGGGACTACAGGTGCCCAACACAACGCCTGGTTAGTTTTTCTTTTTCTTTTTTTTTTTTTTGAGACAGAGCCTCAAGCTGTCACTCTGGAGTGCGGTAGCATCACAGCTCACAGCAACCTCCAATTCCTGGGCTCAAGCGAATCTCCTGCCTCGGCCTCCCAAGGAGCTGGGACTACAGGCGCCCACCACAACGCCGGGCCATTTTTTGGTTGCAGCCGTCATTGTTGTTTAGCGGGCCCGGCCTGGATTTGAACCTGCCAGCTCAGGTGTACGTGGCTGGCGCCTTAGCCCACTGAGCCACAGGCGCCGAGCCAAGTTTTTCTATTTTTAATAGAGACGGTGTCTGGTTTTTTGCCAGGCTGCTCTTGAACTCCAGCTCAAGTGACCCATCTACTTCAGCCTCCCAGAGTGCTGGGATTACAGGCCTGAGCCATGCATCCAGTTAGAAACCTTTTTGGAGGAAAAAAACAAACATTTAACTTGTTGACTGTTATTAGGTTTTGTCATATACATGAGTTTTAAAGATTAAAGCTGGGCGGCTCCTGTGGCTCAGCGAGTAGGGCGCTGGCCCCATATACGAAAGGTGTCGGGTTCAAGCCCGGCCTCGGCCAAACTGCAAAACAAACAAACAAACAAAAAAAAATAGCCAAGCGCTGTGGTGAGCGCCTGTAGTCCCAGTTACTCCGGAGGCTGAGGCAAGAGAATCGCCTAAGCCCAGGAGTTGGAGGTTGCTGTGAGCTGTGTGACGCCACGGCACTCTACTGAGGGCGATAAAGTGAGACTCTGTCTCTACAAAAACAAAGAAACAAAAACTATGCCGGGCGCGGTGGCTCACGCCTGTAATCCCAGCACTGTGGGAGGCTGAGGAGGGAGAACTGCTTGAGCTCAAGAGTTCAAGATTCCTCTGAGCGAGAGTGAGACCCCCCCCCCACCAGACTCATGAAAAAAATGGAAAAACCCAGCCGGGCGCCACGGCGAGCGCCTGGAATCCCCGCGGCTGCTGGAGGCTGAGGCAGCGGGATGCCCACAGCCCGAGTCAGAGGTTGCACTGAGTTACCACGTCCACTGCACTCTGCTCAGGGGCGTAGGGTGGCACTGTGTCTCAACAAAAAAAAAAAAAAAAAGATTAAAGCTAGACTTTAGTTAGGTGTGTTGGCTCACACTTGTAAATCTAGCACTCTAGAAGGCTGAGTCTGGAGGATCCCTTGAACTCAGGAGTTCAGATCAGCCTAAGCAATAGCATGACCCCTGTCTCTACGAAAAATAAAGAAACAGTGTTGTGGCAGGTGCCTGTAGTCCCTGTTACTCGGGAGGCTGAGGCAAGAGGCTTGCTTGAGCCCAGGAGTTTGAGGTTGCTTTTTTTTTTTTTTGTAGAGACTGTCTCACTTTATGGCCCTGGGTAGAGTGCCATGGTGTCACAGCTCCGAGCAACCTCAAACTCTTGGGCTCAAGCGATTCTCTTGCCTCCGCCTCCCAAGTAGCTGGGACCACAGGCACCTGCCACAACGCCAGGCCATTTTTTAGTTGCAGCCGTCATTGTTGTTTGGCGGGCCCGGGCTGGATTCGAACCCGCCAACTCAGGTGTACTTGGCTGGTGCCTTAGCCTATTGAGCCACAGGCGCGGAGCCCCTAGTTCCTTATGTTGACCACCTCCGTATGCTAAGGAGTTTGTTAGAGCCCCGTGAGTGATCAACTTACAAAAGTTCTACTGTACATACAGGTGCTCCTCGATCTGTGATGAGGTTATATCCCAATACAATCATTGTCAGATGAAACTGTGATAGTTGAAAGTCCATTTAATACACCTACCTTCCAAACATCATGGCTTCGCTGCCCTCCCTTAAACATGCTCAGAACACTTTCAGTGCAGGATTCAATAAACTGCACAAGATATTTAACACTTTGTAACGAAACAGGATTTGTGTGAGCATCACAGGAGAGTATTGTTACCAAATATTGCTAGTCTGGCAAAAGATCAAAACTCAAAATTCAAAAAGTATGGTTTTTACTGAATGTGGGTGGTTTTCACATCATCATAAAGTTGAAAAATTTTAAGTTGACGGTTTAAGACCGAATTTTATGATGGTCTCCATCATAAATTGGAGAACATCTGAACGTATAGAAGGTCAAGACTGGAGATGAACTGAAATGAAAATTGTTGCTTTAAGTGAGTGAACTTGTATTTGATTTTTTCCCCCTTCTACTTCCTTTTCCTTTCCCTTTCCTGTCCTGAACAATTCAGTCCTAAAGCCATTAGGTGGGGCTGCCTCAGATAGGTGGGACAAGGTGGGAGGGGGTCGGGGGAGGGGGCAACCAGAAAAGAATTCAGAGCCCAAGCAGGCTGTGAGGTGTAGACCTGCAGAGGGGCTGCTTAGCCTAGGGTGCCTAAAAGAGAAAAGAAAAAAAAAAATACTACGTTTTTCTCTACACTCAACAGTTCTGACAGTAAACGTGTGGATTTTTTTCTACACCAAGCAATCCTCCAATGCTCTGCAGAAAGCGGCTGTGTGTCCTTCACTTCTGACACTGTTGCCTGGAGTTAACATCTGTTCAGGTTTATTTATCCTCACTAAAACTCATGTTGAAATTTGATCCCCCACGTGGCAGTATGGGTCTAGTTGGGAGGTGTTTGAGTCACACAGGTGGATCCCTCATAAATAAATTATGACTTCCCCTGGGGTGGGGGCCGAGTTCTTGCTCTGTTCCCAGGAGATTTGGTTGTTAAGAAGAGCCTGGCATCTCTCCCCTCCCTCCCACCTCCTCCGAGGCCTTGTGACCTTTGCACCCACTGGCCCTCCACCTTCCGCTGAAGCAGCCTGAGGCCCTCATGAGAATCATGAGTCAAATAAAGCTTATTTCCTTATACATTCCCCAGACTCAGGTATTCCTTGATAGCAATACAACACAGACTAAGTATCAAATGCTGTAAGTGAAAGGGCTCAGCCCCACAAGACTGTCCCACTCTAGATAACCAGTCCCAAGTGCCAAGCTCACATCTGTTTCTCTGTCTGAATCAGCTACAAATCTGGGGTTCCCATGACCCCCTTCCTCAGGTTTGATAATTTGCTGCACATATACGACTCTCAGAACTCAGGGAAACATTTTACTTGCTGTAACCAGTTTATGACTCAGGAACAGTCAAATGGAAGAGAAGCACAAGGCCCAGCACGGGGCAGGTAGGAGCTTGGGTGCCCACTCTAGGTGCACCGCCATGAAGCACCTCCATGTGTTCACCAGCCGGAAGCTCCCTGAATCCCACGGTTGAGGGTTTTCATGGAGGTTCCATGATGAAGGCATGACCAATCGCATCACTGACCATGGCACAAAGAGCTTGTTCTTCCTGAACCATCTGAGAGCGAATTGCTCACATAACACTTTATCATCCCCTTGGTACCTGTGAGCTGAATTATGTTCCCCCAGAATTCCCGTATTGAAGCCCTAACCCCTAGTATCTCAGAATGTGACTATTTGTAGAATGAGAACGTAAAGAGGTGATTAAGCTAAAATACAGCTGCTGGGTGGGCCTTAATACAACATGAAGAAGAGATGAAGATACAGACACGCGCAGAGCGAGGACCTCTGTGAACAGGGCGAAGACGGCTATCCATCAGCCAAGGAGAAACCACCCCTGCCCACACCTTGATCTTGGACTCCTGTTCTCCAGACCCATGAGAAGACAAATGTCTGTTGTTTAAACCACCCAGTTCGTGATGCTTTTTTGTAAGCTTGTTATGGAAATCGACAACCACAACAACAAACATGCTCCAAGGTCATTCTTGTACTCTTTCTAAATGATGGCAAGAGAGTGATCAGGTTTCATAAACACTCTAATGGCAAAATGTTAAATCCCTGATATAATAAAGTTCAGTTACTTTTTTAATAAAAATGACTCCATACTGAACCTCAGAGTCAAAGCATTCTATAACAGACATACTCTTATCTGACAATGTGAATGTTACTTTCTTTGCATTATTATTATTATTGCTTAACATTTCAATGCAGCAATCGTCTGATTTCTTTTCTGAATGTATTTATCTCTGTTCGTTCTTTATGAGGTTTTTGTTTCTAGCTCTTATCTTAAACATGGTTATTGTTATTAAATTTTAAGCCTTTTTAATTTTGTGAAGGCAGAAAGTGGGAACCTAATAAACATGTATATGTAAAAAAAAGAATGCTCTTCAGTGGGATACTTCATGCCTTGGGGAGACCGGATATGTGACGTAAGTATAATAGATGCGTTTTAATGGCAAATAAGGCGATCCCCCTGGACTTGTCTGCTTCAGATCTCCGCTGGGTTTCCCTTTTGTAGTTAAGCTCAGGCATTTTCCAGGATCAATGTGTTTATTTCTAAAGTGGCATCTTCCATCATTTTATGGCTCCTTCAACAGGCTGCCAACTGTGTGAGCCTCCCACATACCCACGAAGTATAATTAATAACTAGCAACAGAAGGATGGGGACAGGAAAAGGGAAGTAAAAAGGGGAATTCAATTTCACTTCGCTGGTTTTGCCAAATTATAGCAGCATGCCATATGGTGTGTGCAGGATGGTGTTGGATCTGGGAGAGAGCAGGTGGGGTTCAAGGAAGAGGAAGATGGGACAGAAGAAAAATCGAAGAGTGGCACGTGGATAAAGAGACCACAGAGAAATGAAACTCATCAGGGAACAAGTACCAAGATTAGATGTAGGCTCGGCATCTGTGGCTCAAAGCAGCTAAGGCGCCAGCCACATTCACCTGAGATGGCAGGTTCGAATCCAGCCTGGGCCCGCCAAACAACAATGGCTGCAACCAAAAAATAGCTGGGCATTGTGGTGGGCGCTTGTAGTGCCAGCTACTTGGGAGGCGGAGGCAGGAGAATTGCTTGGTCCAAGAGTTGGAGGTTGCTGTGAGCTGTGATGCCACAGCACTCTACTGGGCAACAGCTTGAGGCTCTGTCTCGAAAAAAAAAAGATTAGATGTAGAGCCTTCCTTATGCCCCTACATGCACGCCCTCAACAGACACCATCCTCACTCACTCACTGGGACTTCACATGCTCCAGCAAAGTTCCTTGGTCAAAAGTATGTTCCTTAGAGGCTTCTTGCTCGAAGTATAAAATTCTCCCGTAAAAGAGATAAGAAAAGCAATGGTCCAGTCATTTCTGTTTTTTGTTTTGTTTTGTTTTGTTTTTAGGTTTTCCTTTTAAGACGTAAATACATTCAGGGCCAGGCATGCTGGCTTATGCCTGTAATCCCAGCACTGGGAGGCTGAGGTTGAGGCAGGAGGATTGCTTGAAGCCAAGAGTTCAAGGCCTCAGAAAGTGTGAGACCCCATCTCTATGAAAAATAGAAAGAAATTAGCCAGCCATGGTGGTGCATGCCTGTAGTCTCAGCTACTGGGGAGGCTGAGGCAGGACAATCACTTGAGCCCAGGAGTCTGAGGTTGCCGTGAGCTATGATGACACCACTGTACTCTACCAGGGGCAACAGAGCAAGACTCTGTCTCAACTAAAAAAAATATACACACACACAAGAGATCAGACAATTACATTCGAGAACTCGTCCTAGAAAGAGCGCGACTTACATAGCTCATTGTTGAATATCGCTATTGCCACCTTCGAGGCGCTCCCTGTGGGAAGTTAAGCACCGATGCCAGGGCCTATCCACCCTACAAAGCAGTTTTGGAACTCTTTCCTGAATAGCCATCAGAGCTGTTGTCATACAAGGCCTGACAATTAAGTTTGAGAACTCATCCTAAAAAAAGTGCTACATGCCTCATGGCTGAATATCGCTCTGGTCACCTTCCAAGTACTCCCTTTGGCCATCCGGTCCCCGTAGTGACATTCACCAATGCGGTAGGTAGCACTTTTTCTAGGATGAGTTCACAAACATAACCGAACTCTGTGTGTGTGTGTGTGTGTGTCTGTGTGTGTTCACACAGTAGAACCTTTGTAAGTTGATCACCTAAGAGATTTTAACAAACTGGCCAACATATGGGGGTGGTCGACATAAGGAACTCGGCCTGCTGTGCTGCCACGTATGGGGGGCATGTCCAGTCTATGAAAATTAGGTCAATTAAGGAGATGGTCAGTGTCGGGAGGGGGTCAGCTATGGAGGTTCTACTGTATATATATTCAGGATAAGTTGGGAACAAAAATACAGGTAGGAGGAACGAGATATAGTGTTCTGAAGTACAATAAGATGACTATAGTTAACAATAATTTATTGTGGCAGCACCCATAGCGAAGGCTCTGGCCACATACACCAAGGCTGGTGGGTTCGAACCTGGCCTGGGCCTGCTAAAGCAACAATTACAACTGCAACAAAAAAATAAACAGGCATTGTGGCGGGTGCCTGTAGTCCCAGCTACTCGGGAGGCTGAGGCAAGAGAATCGCTGAAGCCCAAGAGTTTGAGGTTGCTGTGAGCTGTGATACCACAGCACTCTACCCAGGGCAACAGCTTGAGACTCTGTCTCAAAAAAAATAATAATAATAATAATAATTTATTATCTATTTCAAAAGAGCTATAAGAGTGGAATTGGAATATTCTTAACCCAAAGGAATGATAAATGCTTGAGGAGATGGCTCTTCTAATTACCCTAATTTGATCATTACACCGTTGTATGCCTACAATAAAAATTTCACATGTGCCAAATAATATGTACAACTATGATGCATCCATTGATATGACTAAAGTCACCTTCGTACGAATCAGTTTGTGAGAACAATCTCTGCAGGAAGGTGCCCAAAATCAGGTCTGAGAGAAAAGCAAAGAGTGGGAAACCACATTTAGTAAGAGCCGGGACCAGGGCTAGAGCTGTCCTCTCCTGCTAGTTGTCTCAGGGACTCGCCTCTACTCCCCACCACACTCACACCAGCCACCAGGGAGCCTGCATCAGGCAACGTTTCACCAGGATCCTCCACATTTTCCAGGCCTCAATTTATTCTTCCATAAGTCTGCTGACCCATCCCATTCTAACTCAATTAAGATCCTATTGTTAAAAAAGATGGAGACTTTACATCTTGTGCATTAACCTGGATGCAACTGAAGCGCATTCTTCTTAGCAAAGTATCACAAGAATGGAAAAGCCAAGTATCCAATGTACTCTCGATACTAAGGTGAAGCCAGTAGATGACCTGGCCACATAAGAGAAAAACTCAACTCAATTCAAGGTGAGGGGAGGGGCAAAGAGAGGGGGAGGGGAATGGGTGTGCTCCCACTTAATGGGCACAATGTAAGGGTATATGGAACACCTCTTGGGTGCAGGACGCATCTCAAGAGGGACTCTACCTAACAAGTGCAAACATTATAACCTAGCTGTTCCGTTGTTAATGCCCTCACGTTAACCTAAAATTTAAAAACAAAAGATTTTATCCATTCGTTAAGATTCAACTGCAATGTCACGCGATCTCTGAAGCTTTCCACCATCCTCCCCCATACTTCCCTATCCATTTTTTACCTTTTAGCCCCTTATTTCAGCATCTGGTGTGTTCTTGTCAATTCTCTCATCAGATCATAAACTACTTTAGGGCATGGTCACCATCTTGTTCCTCTTCTCACACCCAACTCCTACCGTACCCCCCCGGAACACGCCAGCATTTAATAAATGTTTGCTGAATTAAAATAGACTCCGAGTTAATGAGACTTCTGATTTCCCAGAACCTTATTTACACATTCTTTTCCCACTATGGCGTAAGAAGGCTTTGAACCAAAAATTCACTTGAACAAGCCTCTTCATGCAGCTTCAAAAACATCAACTGGAAAGCATTTTCCCATTAAAAGGAAAGCGCAGGTCCAAAGGCAGTAATTCCATCCTCACACACCTACTTAGTTAAAATGCACACACTTTGGTACCGTGGATTTGAAAGTCATGAACTTGAAAATCGGTTTCCCTTGGCTCTGTGAGCGCTGTACTGCATTTCCTTTCCCGTTTGGTTAATATCAATGACATCAGAACAATGGAGGGAAAGGTCTCTGGAGGGGCCATGATGTTATCAGCCGTTGTAGGGAAACCAACCTAGGATCCCGAACTGGGGCCCTGGCAGGACAGAATGTACATTTTAAAGGACTGCATTCATCATATCTATTTGCTTTTTCCACCAGGCACTGAAAAGTTCAATTCTGGATCAAGGAGATTTTGCAAACCCATGCACTGGAGCTTACAACTCTCCCTGAACGCTCTCGCCTCTGAAGTTCACAGTGCTTGTCCCACCTTGCTCACAACCGTTGGAAATTTCCCCTGGGACTTGCTTTTGATCTGTGTCACAGAAGACTTTCTTTTGAATCTGAAATAGCAACCTCCAGTTGTTACTCATCACCTTTGACCAGACTTCGCTTCAAATGACGTGGAGCTGATTTCGAAAATAAAATCTGCTGTAAAATGACAAAGAGTTACAGTGACTGAGAATAGGTGAGAAAATGTGCCTCTGACACTGACATTTACTGCAAGAGTCACCTGGGAACAAGCGTCCAGGGCATCAAGCTGATGCTGTAACAGGGACCATGCTCATTTTGATATACAGAGCGCTGGTGCTTTATTTAAAAGTTGGGCTCCTCCCCTTCATCTGTAAAGTGATCTGCAAATGATGGTCCTGTCTGTGAAAGAAGAACGATGATTTATACGGATTAAATAAGAAGATGTGAAAGAGTGGGTTCGGCACCTGTGGCTCAAGCGGCTAAGGCGCCAGCCATGTACACCTGAGCTGGCAGGTTCAAATCCAGCCAGGGCCCGCCAAACAACAATGACGGCTGCAACCAAAAAAACAGCCGGGCATTGTGGCAGGCATCTGTAGTCCCAGCTACTTGGGAGGTGGAGGCAGGAGAATCGCTTGAGCCCAGGAGTTGGAGGTTGCTGTGAGCTGTGATGCCACAGCACTCTATCCAGGGTGACAGCTTGAGGCTCTGTCTC
>CAUYRH010044434.1:0-39151 GCA_963574655.1 Perodicticus potto
TTCAGCATCTCTTTGAAGACTCTATGATAGATGGAATGTGAGATCTTAAGGAAGGGAAGGCAGAAGATATGTACGAGAAGTTGATGATCCTGCCTTGCTTGTCCAATCCCATCCCAAACCTAAAGTACCGCTTCACAAAATGCCACTCACCCTGGCTACTGCAAGAGGTAGTTTGGGGACCTGTACTCATAGCCATCCTAACCAAGTTCCATGAGCTAAAGTGTTCAGCACTATCTACTTTATTTTCTTTTAAAGAGTTTTTTTTTTTTTTTTTTTTTTTTTTTAAGAGGAAGAAAAAAAAAAAAAAAAAGGATGCACACAGAGCAGTGAATAGTAGGCTTGATTCAGTGTGGGGCCATAGCCCCAGACTCCTAAAACATTCTTGCAATATACAATTTAGTGTGGTGGTCCTGGACGTGAACCCACAATATTTCCAAGGTATGGCTGTGTATTAACAAGCATTTAAAGAAAAAAAAAGTATTCATTGTGGTTTAGTAATTTTCATTATTAATATTATTATTATTTTAAATTTCTTTTGTTTTAAATTTTGGCCATCTGAAAGGTCACTCATTGTTTCTTGTAGCAAAGATGATACAGGAATCTGGAAGATGAATGTGGAATTTAGACTAATTGGCAGCTAATGTGTTCCTGTGGCTCAAAAAGAATAGAGAACAGTTGTTAAGAAACCCTCATTCATGTCATCCAGCACTAATTGGTGGTAAAACAACCCACATATGGAAATGAAATTAGAAACCCTAGGGAAAAGAAGTCCAAGCTAAAATGAAAGCAAGCAAATTGCATAGAAAACATTACTTACATTATGATATCAAATAGAGGAAAATAGTACTAAGAAATTAAGCCATATGAGAGGAAAAAAAGAGAAAAAGAAAGAAAAAGATTTAATTTCTATTTGAATATCAAAATTCCTTTTACTTAGATGTAAATCTAAAACATTTGGCCATTTTAGATTTGCATATTTCCCTTTTCCCATTAGTATGATTGTTTATGTCTCAAAAGCAAAAAACATTATTTTAAAAATAATTTGATGAAAATAATTGTCTCATTATAAAATTCTGTGAATTTCTTAACAGCACTGTCAGATGAGAAACAGACTATTATAATGAGGACCACAAGACAGAATAAGGAGTGAAGTATTGTTTGTTGTCTTAAGGGAGATTTAGGATGGAGATGTGAACAAATTTTAAGGCCTGAAATCCTAGGATTAAGAGAAACTGTAAAATGACTCCGAAGACAGTGACCCAGTTTTTGGCTCTGCACAGTGTAACGCCCTTGTTCTAGTATGGAGTAGGAGGTGATTCTGCTACCTTACTAACAGAGCGTAAGGGGTATAATTCTAAAGTTATTACTGTATAAAACTGACAATAACACTTCTTTTCTACACATTATTTTACACAACTGTGTTCTTTTATGCATTCTTTCTTTAATTTTTAGAGACAGATTCTTGGAACGCTAGCTAGAGGGCAGTGGTATCATTATAGTTCCCTGCAGCATCAAACTACTGGGTCCAAGGATCCTCCTGCCTCATCCTCTCAAGTAGCTGCAACTTCAGGCACTGTGTCCATGCCCAGCTAGCTTTTTTTTTTGTTTGTATTTTTAATACAGACAGGGTCTTGCTTTTGCTTATGCTCATCTCCAGCTTCTGATCTTAAGTGATCTTCCTACTTCATCCTCCCAGAGGGCATGCCTGCTATTTTTTTCAGAAGTATTTTTAAGCCATAAGTAAAATGGTGGAATAAACAAATTTTGAGGGGCTTCCATAAAGAAAATCAGAAAAAATATGAGATACTGCACTTGAGTTATTACTTTTCCTACATTCAAGCTTTTTTCTAAATTCATTTACCTTTCAGCTATGCTTTTCTTGATCCTTTTATCACTGTTTTTCATAGAATATTAGTATTATTTTAATGAGTATTGGGTCACTTTGATTTTATCAATATTTATTAATAATACGTACATATCTATCCTTAACATCCGTTAGAAAAATAAACATTACTTTTCCTTGTTCTGTCCTGTGATCCTGATTACGCTATCCTGCTTCTTATCTGATGATATTATTAAAATATTCATAGACTTTTATGAGGCAATTATTTTTATCAAGCTGTTTAAAAAAATCTTTGCTTTTAAGCTATAGACAATTAAGCTAATGGAAAAGAAGAACACCAGTCAATTAAAATGTGTGTATTTTCAATATTTTTCTAGTTCTATTTTAAAACAAATTTATTTTCTTCCCTTCTAAAAGATGTGTACAGATTATAAAAATGTTGGAAATTTGAAAAGAACAGAATGAAGAAAAAGATGCTTCTCTAAAGAATGGTTTTAATGTGTTGGTGCATTTACTCTGGAATTTTTTCTACATGTGTTTGCACACTGATATATGAAAAGTTAGACCTATATAATTCTAAAAAGAAGTGTCTGTTTGTCTTGTTAAATATATAAAATATCATTTTTAGCTTTATAAGTACAAAAAAGAAAAAAAATGGCCTGAGAAGAACTTCTTAACATTTTTCTCTAATAAAATTTTTACTTTTATCTTGAAGAATATACCTAATAAGACCAAATCTGATAAAACATCTGAACTTTGAGTTAATAACATAGAAAAGACAATCTTTTGTTTACAATATGACTTTCTATATTTTGAATTATATGTATTTATTCAGCACTCATTTGTCTGGAACTTTTTATATAACTGTGTACCATAGTGCTCAAGGTGCCACAGCTTGCTCTTTATTATTTTACATTTTTTTAGAGAAACACAGTAGCATGTATTAAATACAGCATAATCTATCAGCTTGAAGTAGTTGACAGTTTCAACATTGGATCATATACATATCTTTGTAAAGCTGTGTTTTTCCATGGATTCTGTGATTAAAAGCAAGTATCACATGTCAATCAGTGTGCCAAAGGAAAGGAAAGATAATGGTAAACCCAATTTTACGCAAGGTTTGAGAAGTTACACTACTGATGCAAAATTCCCATTAGTATGTCATGGTAGTTATTTAAGAATGAAATGAAATATTCTTTATTTTGATTTATGTGTATTCTTTTTTTTCAAACTACTAATAAATTTTTAAAATGTAAATTCTTCATAATTTATTTGGATGTGACTTCTCAATAAATGGACAAATCAAGTATTTATTTTGGTAAAGGTACTGTGAAAAAATTATTGAGGGAATAGATTTTCATTCCTGGCAAGATTGGGAACTCCTGGCTTAGAATATGTAAAGTAATGAATTTCCAAGTTACTAAATGAATGTTAATTCTTTATATCTTTATGTGTTTAATATGTATTTCCAAACTTTTACTCATGCTGGATAATTTAGTAGCACATAATATATTTTTTTATTTCAACAGGTTTATGGGGTATGAATTTTATTTTGATTTGTTTCATGAATAATTTTTTTTTTAATTCCAGAATACTATGGTGGTACAAATGTTTCGGCTACATGAATTGCTATTATATAGTTTGAGTCAAAGTTATAGGTGTGCAGATCACCCAGATACTGTGCATTGTACCTTTTAGGTAGATGAATTGTACAGTGGTGAAGTCAGAGCTTTTAGTGACACCGTCACCCAAATATACAATGTCTCCAATAGATAATTTTTGATTCCTCATCCCTCTCTCTTTCAAAAATTACATATTTGTTTCCACTATATAAACAGTATATGAGAAGGTACATGTGGAACTTAAGATATATTTAATGTTTAAAAAACTGTTTAGTGTTACTCAGTGAATTGAATTGGAACACTATTGATAGACTGGGGACTATCAACTATCTTAATTGATTTTGGTCTTAACAGAGTTATCTCTATAGGAAAAGAATTATTAACCTAGAATTTATTAATCCGCTAAAATGATATATATTTTTGCATGATGTACACAGGATATTTTTCTTGAAAGAAACCATAGTTTTAATTAGTTTTTCAATGAGTTCCATGACCAATTCAATCTTCCACTCCCAGATATATTTTTTCCCACCAAGATATAAAGTTTTATGACTCTTAAATCAATAGGTTTATATTCTATTTTATCTGGTTCATTGTATTTTAAATAAATCAGTCTATGTTTACATTTTCTTAATTGTAAATGTTTTGTTATAAATAAATTGAGTATAAGGCACTACATTTTTGGTGGTTGCTGTTAAATTTAGTTACTGGATGGAAGAAAATATGGAGACGGAAACATCACAAGATAAACATTCTGGAGACTCTGAACACCTTCCTGTGTGGCCAAGTCAGTAGCAATCCTAGAAAATCAGAAGCTTTAAATAGAATCACAGAGAGAAAGAATCCTATAGCTGCGCCTTGTTATAGGCAAGACTATGTGTTATTCTACACCCTGGTCTTTAAACCCAGTTGTCATACTTTATAGGTTTGGAGATTTCATGGTTCTGGCAATTCCTATGGTCTGAAAACTCAGCATGCTGCACTCATTGAGATTCATTTAAATTACTCATTTGGGTTCCCAAGGGCCTATATTTCAGTTTCATTTTGACTTTCAGGCATCTCTGAACCAAAAATAAAAAACAAAGAACAGCCAGAACCATAGCATCACATTTCATTTTGAGATTGAATTTGGGAATTTGCAAGAGAAATGATCTTGACATAGAGGAATGCTCAGTATTGTTGGGAAGGGTTGTAAAAGCTAAGAGCCTTTTCAGGAATTGAGCCTGATGATTTGGTTGATAACAAAGGGAAGAAACCAAGTAAATATCAGGTGATTATCACCTGGTTTGGGGTTTTGCAACAAACATTTTGCAGAGCTCTAACTGTGATGTGCATTAGTCACGCTACTGGAGCAGAAAATTAATAAAACACCATTCCAAAAATAAAACATTATTTTGGAATGTTGCTCTGAACTAATTAGCAATGAGTCATTTAAGAGGACTTACCTGTCATTGGGGGGGCAGGGTGGACTTGTTTACAAAAATCAGTTTCCCAATGAAACATTTTTCTAGATTGAAAAGAAAAAAAAAAAAAACGAGATTAAAAACTTTGATTAAGAAAGTGACTTTTATTTTGATAATAAATAACACAGAAGTCACATTGTGAAATGAGAAACTTAATTATTTTTCTGTCCTGTTATTTGACAAAATATAGAGAGGAAAAAATGGTCACTCACAAATAAAAGGTTTCTTTATTTTTCTCTTTGAAAGTTATAAAAAAAAAAAAAAACTTCATTTGTTGATACTTTTGGATCATAGACCAACAGGGTAAAAAGAGATCACAGTTGCTTGCTTTTGAATTTTGTTTGAAGTTAAATTTTTTAATTTTGTATGCTCTCGAACTTGACAGACAACACTCTTCCTTTGTACAATCATGTATTTCTCTGGGGAAGAGGCTTCTGTTCTGACTCTTCATTCCATACCCTTGGCAGCTGGATTTGTTGACTCCAACACCCCTCCCATTACACTTAGTCTCACACATCCCTGCTCCACGCATATGTGCACATGTGCATGTACTCATGTTATCCATGCTCCTTTTGGGGAATCACTCAATCCCTGGCTCTAGTGCACATAGCCAAAGGGAGAAAGAACCACAGCAAGTGAAGGAGAGTCATGAATCTGAAGTTCTGGGCAGAGAGAAATTAAGAAAATAGGATTACAAGATGAGAAAACAGAGTAAAACTAGTAGGAGTTGGGTAGGCAGTGAAGTGCAGAGTGACAGTGGAGAAAAATCCTCCTAATCTGGAGATATTTTTGATAAAATATTAGTAATTGTGCCTTCAATCTCAGGTAGCAAGAGAGTTGTCATGACACTTCTCAAGCCTGTACATCAGAACAGACATTTCTATTTTCCTGTTCAGAATTATTTAATTCAAAATATAGGTAGGGCAGTGGACTACATTAAAGACATCCATTCATTAGTTTACAGTGGAAGAAAGCAAAGCTACAATTAAAAGACTTAGGGGCTATGGAGAATGGCCAACTTTGAATCTCGTGAGAAGGGCTAGCACCCTTTTTTAATACATTCAGTGAAATCAATTTCAAATCAGCTGTTGTTAGGATGGAAGAAAGGTATTAGAAATTTATCTCGTAAATGTGATTTTAAAAGAGCTCTAAGCCTGAAAACTGATTAATATCCAATTTAATTGTACAGAATATAGCAAATAATAATAGGATATGGAAAGGGAAGCTGAGAGAACAATGCTGTTATGAACAGGAGAGAGAATGACTGCTTGAAATCTAAACTATATCAGTGTTACAAAATAAACTGAGGAAAGAAACAATGTGAAAATCCTTGGTTTTTAATTTATCATTTTATATAGGATTTTATAAAAGTTTGCTTGAAAATAAGTTTAGAACTATTAAGGATTTAAAAAGATCATGTCAACCAAGAACTGACATAGGAAGAAAAGATAGATTAATGACAAAGGATAATACATGCATTTGGGAAAGGTGCCTCTGTTAAATTCTGCTGTATTTTACATTTTAATGAATTAGAAATACATGATATAGGCTCAGTGCCTGTAGCTCAGTGGGTAGGGTGCCAGTCACAAACATCAGAGTTGGCAGGTTCCAATCCAGACTGGGCCTGCCAAACATCAATGATAACTACAACCAAAAAATAGCTGGGTATTATGGTGAGTGTCTGTGGTCACAGCTATTTGAGAGGCTGAGGCCAAAGAATCACTTAAGCCCAAGTATTGCTGTGAACTGTGGCACCACAGCACTCTACTGAGAGTGACATAGTGAAACTCTGCCTCAAAAAAAAAAAAAAAAAAGAAAAGAAAAGAAAAGAAAAAGAAATACATGATATGGTGGTATAATTAGTTGGGGATTCTACCGTCCAAGAAACTAGAAATATCTGCTCACAAATCTGAGCTTTTCCTTCAGTTTTCTTTCTTAATGTCTGAGATTTCATTCTAAATGGTTACACCTTGAATAGAAGTGGACAGGCAAAGATAGACAGAAGAAGGAATGCAGGAAACTGATCAGGATTCATGAACTCCTCATGAAATTCATTTTTTCATTAGTTGATCTTGAAAAAATCATTAATAGATTCTAGGTGTCCAAATTATTTTGTGTAACATGGGACAGATAAAATGTTTTAATAAAGCTTTTGTAAGTAGGGTAAAATAAGTAAGAAAGAAAGTATCCAAAATTATTTTTAAAAGCACAACCCAAACAAGATAAAATAGAAGCACTGTCTATAATCCATGCTTCTTTGTCACTTTGTTGGGACAATAGGGGCCCACGTAGTGTCTATGGTGAATGTATCTGATTCTATAAACCTGTATCTTGCTCTGCTGGCCTACCTTTTTCTTCCTTAGTAAACTTTGTTTAACACGTGCCTTACTTTGGGGTGTCTAGTCATTTTTTGAACAATAGTACTCTATGAACAAAGGATGCAGTATCTGTTTCGCCCAACGCTACCATTTGATCCTTCAGTCCCACTACTAGGTATTTACCCAGAAGAAAATAACACTTTTTTTAAAAAGACACTTGTGCTCAAATTTTATAGCAGTATAATTCACAATCACAAAGATGTGGAAACAGCCCAAGTGCCCATCAATTCATGAATGGATCAATAAAAAGTGGTATATGTATACCATGGAATATTTTTAGCCATAAAAAGATGGTGATCTAGTATCTTTTATAACAACTTGGGTGGAATTGGAGACCATTCTCTTAAGTGAAATATTCCAAGAATGGAAAAGGAAACACCACATGTGCATAGGACTAAATTAGAACTAGTTGATCAGCAGTTTTGTGCTGATATGGAGGCAAACTCAGTGAAATTCCAGAGGGTGGGAGGGGAAGAAGAGAATTTGTAAGTTCCCATCCAACAGGTCCCCTGCATGGGTACCTTGCACACTTTCTGAGAGAGGGGCACAATATAACTTAGACTGAAAATATACCAAAGCCAACTATGTAACCAAAACATGTATACCCTCATGAAATTCTGAAATTAAAAAACAAAGTGACAAAAAAAGCACATCAAAAGAATCATTAATAGGTATGCTTTCAATAAATACTAGTTTCTTTCCCTTACTTTCATGTACATTTCCAAAATGCTCATTTAAAGGATAGGGAAATGAGAGCTCAGAGACAGAGAGACAAGATCATTGGTTATCAAATATCCCAATTCCTAGGTCAGCATTCTTTCCAATTTACCATTTAACCTTTACTTTATGCTTCCATACTTTCTATAAAACATTGGTTTTCCATAAAGCTTATGTTAGCTAAAAGCATTGTCTGTTTTTTCACCTTAATTAGTTTTAAGATCCATAGGCAAAAAACTTCTATTTCATTTGCCTTCAAGCCATGTCTTCTTGAATGTTTCTAACTGAAGTCAAAATCATTGTTTCTTCTCCCACTCAAAGTCTTGATTTTTTTTCAAAAGCTTATATTATGGTGAATATTACTTTTATTTTACATCCAAAAGCAAATTCTTAGGGCTACTTCTGAAACCTTCTCCTTTTTTATGAACACATTTTTATGAAAATATTCTTATTCTATTTATTTTTCTAAAACATTTTTATATTCATAATTTTCCATAATTAACAATAAATTCTTAGCTAATCATATATTCAGTTGTGTACCAGAGATATTTTAATACATTTTCATGGGTATGTTTCTAAATATCAATAAATTATTTTCATGCATGATGTTCTTTCTTAACACCTCCATCTTTTAAAACTGCTACTATTCATTCCTGTAGGGAAGACAGGCTACTAAAGAACATCATAAACATCAATGACAAGAAAGTTAATTTATATCCATTGAATTTTAAAACTCTAATTCTAAAGACAAATAATATATCTAAAAGAATATTTGCTGATAACTTTTATTATTTTTTTCTGCTCCTAAGTAGATACACTTATGTCGCCAGGATGGATAAGAAGATATGCTTTCACTGTAAGAGAAATACGGTTCTGCATCCAGTATGGTTGTGTCAGTTTTCAAAAGACTACAGATGACAACTATAAGCTCATAACAAAAAGACTACCTGAAATCTCTGAAGAATGAACAAAATCAGGTTGATTTTTGCAATAGTCTAAACTTAGAAGAAAATAGTGTCATGGGGTAAGTTTCCCATTATCATAGCTTTAGCATGAAGGTAGATCTTAACCATGGAACAAGGTTATCCAGAGTAATTAAAAGTCTCTTAGAAAATCTGTTGTCTTTGTGGTCTAAAGAATGAGTACTGGGCTGGAGTTAACATAGGTCCCTGAATGTACAGACTGGAAAATATCTTAAAGGGGACAAGCAGGAAAGCTGAGTTTCAAAGTCTGTGCATAAACTCTGTTCAAATATCTAGATAATCCCTGCACATTGAATGAACAAAACAAATTCAAAACAAGTTGGAGTTAATAAGAATAATTAAACTGACAATTGGGTTACCTATTAAAGATGAGGCAGATATTGCAGTTTCATTTAAGTTAATTTCCTGGTAAACTAAAAAAATTACCCCTGCAATTTGGAAGAGTAGAACAGAATCCAGAATCTTTGCAACCCAAAATCATAATATCCAGGACATTGTCTAAACTAATGCAATATGAGGAACAGAAAAATGTTACTTGTTTTTAAAGGCAAAGACAATCAACAGAAGGCAACTATGAAATGATGTTAGAATTACCAGATAAAGAAGCAACCAGGATAAAAATGCTAACTAGAATAAGAGAAAATAGATTTGGAATTAATAAAACACAAAAAGTTTCAGGCTAAAAATAGAGCAATCTAAAAAAGTGAAAATTGTATAACTGAAAAATATGAAATTGAACTGTGAGTGGGCTTAATAATATTAATGAAAATGAGTGAGGAAAGAGTCAGTGACCCTGAGGTTAAATTAGAATTATCAAATATGAAAACAAGAGAATAAGAAAAGGCTGAAAGAAATGAATAAGTCCTCAGGGACCTGTGAGACAATGTAAAATATATATAATTGAAGTTGGAGTGGCAGAAGCAGAGGAAATACAATAGAGTAGAAAAAATAGTTGAACAAGTAATTGCTTAAAACTACCAGACTTAGTAATAGATAGCTCAAATATGTAGATTTTAAAAGTCGAGATAAATCCAAATAGAATAAATGAAAACCATAGCATGTCTAGGGGCAACATAGTCAAATGATTAAAAACCAAATATAAATATTAAATTTTGAAATTAGGTAGGATGAAAAATTACACATTCATTACCTATAGAAAGTAAGAATTAAAATGACCATAGATGTCCCAACAAAAACTATAGAGAGCAGAAGACAGTATAATATTAGAGTGCTAAAAGAAAAAAAAGTGTTAGCCATGAATTCTATATCCAGAAAAATAAACTTCAAGAATAAAGGAAAAATCAAGATATTTTTAGGTAAAGGAAACTTAAAGCAGGTTGGTGACAGTACATTGACTCCAAAGAAAGTTCAAAGAAATCTCCCAGGGTAAAGGAAATGATAGCAAAAGAAAACTAATATTTTCAGAAAATTGGAACTCATATGTGTGTGTGTATAAAACATTAATTTCCATAAATAAAAATAAGATTTAAGAGTATTGTCAAGGGCTGTTCATAATAATATTAAAGTAATACATTTGACAGTTACAGAATATACAATGCCAGAAGGATATTAAACAAATATATGTTGATATGAGTTTCTACATTGTGAATAAAAAGGTAATACTCTAGTTTGATAAATAGTAAGGATATATAATGCAATCCTCAGGAAAACCACTGTAAAATAATAAAATGCTTTCCATCTTAAAAACTAAAGATTACATCAAAACATAATTCAAAAAAAATTTCAAATAATATGAAATAAGTCAGGAAAGGGAGAAAAATGGAACAAAAAAATAAAACAAAAAACAATTCAGCCATTATAATAATTACATTATAAATTATATGGACTATATGCTATAAGTTAAAAAAATAAAGAGAGCATTTATCAATGTCGAGAAGCAAGGTAACACCCAGCTATGCAGATTCAAATGAGAGAGAAGAGATGGGTCTGGGGATGGATTGATTTTCACGTAGGGAATAGAAAAGCCTACCATGAGGAAAGTCTGACTAGCTTGGCACTGCTCAGGTGGAAAAATGCATTAAATGACACTCAACCCACTGGTTAGATTTTGAGTCTTTAGATTTCTCTTTTCTATTTTGAAATAAAGTGCAAAGAAATACAGTCCCATGCAGGCAACTGGTTAGTAACATAAGCAGAATAGAATGCTAATTAAGAATTGAGCTTTGGATTTGACATTTCAACTTTTTCAAATTTCACCTGTCTTTTCAGTAATGTGGTAAGACTAGAAATGTATTTTTAGAGGGTTGTTATAAATATTTAAATAAATATAGCATTTGTAAATGCCAGTTGAGCCAAATTGAATAAGAACTTTCAAAAATGTTTATAATCTCTATCATCATCATCATCATCACATTCACCAATACCATCATCCACATCATTATCACTATCACCGGCTAGGGTCATGATTGATGTCACATGGAGTTTATACTTTCAGAGTTTCATCAGTATTATTTTTTCCCTTTATTTCTACAAGAATGTCTTCTACTCTTTCAAAAACACTCAATTTTAGTTGATAAGTTTGGATGGGTTTTGATTCCTTGAGATCGTAATGTCCTGATATGAAAATTCCATTTTGTCTCCAATATGTACCTTTAAGTAAACTTTAAAGATAAATTTATTTTTTTTCTTATGTAAGTTACGTTTATTCCAACATTTTGTAACAGTGGCTCCTTCTCTCTGAATAAACACTGCTCACTCACTTTCCATCAGTACAAATCTTGTCCATACTTTGTTTCAAATGCTAACTGAAATGAGTTCTCATTCATTCGTTAATATCTGACCTTACCTGTTCTCATGGATCCTTCTATTTTCTGAAACATTTGCCACTACAAGGTCTAATAATTAAGTTTGCAAAATCATCCTAGAAAAAGTACTCTGTATCTCATTGCTGTATATCACTACAGTCACTATAATATGCCGAAGGTGATTTTAGTGATATTCAGCAATGAGGTATGGAGCACTTTTTCTAGCAGGAAGTTAATTGTCCAACCGTGTATATGGGCATTATCATCTATTCTTTGCACAGGTACAGGTTTTTAATTGTTCTTCAATTGTTGTCTCTTAATCAGGACTTATACCTCAGCAAAAATGAAAGCCCTTGAGCAGTGGTTCTTAACCTTCCTAATGCTTCAACGCTTTAATACAGTTCCTGTGGGTCATGACCCACAGGTTGAGAACAGCCGCCCTTGAGGGTCATAATCATGTCTTTGACTAGTGTCTTATAAAATCATATTTTGCAGTGCATAAAATAGGTCCTAGTCAAAAGCATTTGTATAATATTTAACCAAAAGTTAAATGAACAAATTTCATAGATGTTATCTCTGACCTCCAGAAGATCACAATACAATACATAAAATACATTAATTAACCAAAGAAAACAATACTAGAAAAAATATAGTAAGAGATGTACAAACTTCACAGAGAATGAATATTCTCTCATCTATTACCTTGCCTTTAGAAAGATAATTACTTAAATGTCTCTTTCATTTATTGTGAATATTTTTGTTGTTTCTTTTAAGAGATAAAATGTAAGATGTTGTATTGGAGAGGGACTTGTTTGCTTGTTTGGCAATTTGAAACAATATATTTAAAAGATCACTAAAGTTAGACTCAAAAGACATGAATTTTACATAATCTTACTTAGTCATTGAACTATTATGTTAACTTAGACAAAGCAATTAACTTCATAGAACCTCAGTTTTCACATCTGGGGGGAAAGGAGTTATGAAATCAAACTGGATATTTACTGTGTATTTCTAATATATCCTCTGGAAAATGAAATCAGATTGCAGAATAAGATTTACTCTAGCTCAATCATTCTATAAAAACTAACATTTTCTCAACATTTAATAAAGGAAGCATGATATGTCTGCTATCAAATATTTTTAATAAATAGTATCTTAATTAGTTTTTCATATTTAAGAGGGTTCAAATTCAGCACACTTGTAAAAGCTATAAAATGTTTGCACTTAGTTGACACAATCCAAGAAGTTCATACAATTCTCTAAGATAATTAATCTTAAAAAGCTAGTTAAATAGCACTTATTTAAAATAAGGTGATGAATAAGAAGTAGTAGTTGTCAGTACTGAACAGAAACAACATAGATTGAATAAAAATGATAAACTGAGTCTCATGGAACTGTGAGACAATTATACCAGCTATAGCATTCATAAATTACAGAGTTTCAGAATAAGCAAAAGAAGATGGGGTTGCAAAAGTACAAGGAAAAAATAATGGCTGGAAATCATCTAAATGTGGCCACACATATAAACATATAGATTCAAGGAACTAGAAAAACCCCAAATAAGATAAACCCAAATAAATTCAAGCTAAGATGAATCATAATTAAAGTTCTGAAAACTATAAGTGAAAGCAGCCAGAGAAAAAATAATATCATGCCTACAGGAAAAAATAATTCAATGATTGTGGATTTCTCTTAAAAAATATGGACATTCCACGTTGTACATGAAAGCAGCACATTGTACCTCATGAATGTACACAGTTATGATTAAATAAATAAATAATGGACTTTCACAGAAAGTGACACAAATTTTTCTAATGTGGGAAAAAAGAAGAAATAAGAACTGCCCACACAGAGTTCTATGTTCAGGGAAAATGTCCTCAGAAATGAAGGAGAAATCAAGATATTCTCAGAAAAAGAAAAACTTTACACTAGCAAGCTTATAATAATATAACATTTAGAGGAATTTCTTTTTAGAAATGATTAAAGATGGAATGCTGGAACATGAACAAAGGAGAGAAAACATGGAAATCTAAAATATTTGTAAATACAGTACAATTTACTTCTCTTGAGTTTTAAAAATTATGTTTTATGGTTGAAGTGTAATTTATAACAATATCTGATGTGATTCTAAATGTATGTAGAGGAACTCTTTCAGCCAACTATCTTATAACAAAGAAGAGAAAAGGATATAAAGGCAGTAAAGTTTCTATACTTCACTTAAATCAGTAAAATTATAATAGTGGACATTGATAAGGCATCTATATATAAAGGAATATCTAAAACAACCATCAAAAAGTTACACAAAGAGATATAGTCAAAAACTCTATACATAAAAAGAATTCTAGAATTGTTTAAGTTATCAACAGGAATAAAAAAAAAAAAAAGAAAGAAACAGAAAAACAAAAGCCAGCAAAAACAAAAAGAAAACCAAACAAAAAGAGTAGATAAAATGGCAGAGTTAAGCTCTAGCATATTGGTAATTACAGTAAATGCAAATGGTCTAAACACACAAATTGAAAGACAGAGATTGGAAGAATGGATTAAAAGACAAGACCTGATTATATATGATCTTTATGGCCCGCAGGAAACTCACTTTGAAGGTAAGAATACTGAAATATTGAAAGTAAAAGGATGGAAAAAGATTTTTATTTCAAACATTAATCAAGGTAAAGCTAACTTCAGAACAAAAAAAATTACCAGTTTCAGAAAACAACATTATCCAATGATAGTGAGTTAATCCTCAAAGAAGACATAGCAAGTCTCAGTGTGTATACAGAAACCAATATACGGCAGTGACATTTATAAAAATGAAAAGAGAAATTGAGAAAACTGCAAACATATATGATTTTATTTATGATTAATATTTATCATTATTATATTTTATTTACATAATACATAAATAAGTATAAATGGAAAAATTGATATACTTTTCTCTGTCAACAACAGAAACAACAACTATGTAGAAAACTGTCACATAAAGAAGAAAATAGCATCATTACCTCATAATACCAAATTGGAATTTGTAGGCTACTCCATTAAACAAATTCAGAATGGATATTTCTTTGAAGTGCCTAGAGAACATATATAAAATTACAGTATATTATGAGCCAAGCTAAGTAAATTTAAGAGTTCAACTTTGAATGTATTTAAAGTTAAAATGAGTTTGAATTAAAGAATAAATCTATTATCCTTTTAAATGGAAAGATTAAATATTATAAATGAAAATTCTTTCCAACTTATTTAAAATTGAATAAAATTTTAAACAAAAATATAATGAACTTTTTATTGTGCTTTTTAATAACTTGAAGGACTGCATTGGAATTTCACCTCAAGAGTAACTGTTGTGTTCATAAATAATATTTGTGAAGAATGTGGACTTTTAAGGAAATTTGATTCTAATTCAGACATCACAACAAAATCTGATGATTTGAGAAATGTTAAACATTTCTAGAAGTATTCTATACGACTTATATAATTGGAATAATTATAAAATATACAATGCAATTATGATAATTAAACATTCAAAGAAAGCACTTAGCATATATAGTTAGCAATCAGTCAGTGTTAGAATTTATTCCAGAATTTTCTAAAAGAAGGAAAAATAGCCATGAGATTTTAAAATAAACTCAAGGAATCCTTGCCTTTAGCATAAAGATTGGAATTAATATTTGGTCTTCTGCATCACTAGTATTTGTTATGGGCTTTTCAATGCTCAAATGTAAAGCATGTGCTAAAGATATGACCTCCCAGTTCTGCTTCAGAAGAGAATATACAGTATATTATTTTACAAATTCTATTAAGTACATGTTTTAGAAGACATATACTTCAGTAAATCTTTTAAAAGATTTTTTTTTCTTTTACTAAATCTGGATTTACACTGCTGTCTTATCTTATATGTTTTTATAGGTGTACGGCAGTGAATGTTTTTGTAGAAAACATGGGATATGGTTAGAGAGGACAATACATTTCACAACAGACTGGAAAAATAAAGAAGGACATTAACTGACAAATTGATTGAACTGGTCCAATGTAGCCAGGGTGAACATTTCATATAAGATGTGCTTTCCGATCAGACTTCAGCAACATACTGTCCGATGATTGCCTTGGTACATGAATTTTTTCTTCTTGCTACTGGAAAGGTACTGCACCAGCCCTGGAGATGTGGGACTAAGCAAGTGAGTCTTAGGCAAGAGAGAATTTTTTTTCTCAATTTAGTGAAATTCATAATTAGAGAGGTCTAGAGAATTTAAAGGATTGACCAAATATCTTGGGGGTCAGGATGAAAACAGAACAAGGGGGAATCAGGACACTGACCTGGTGAGGATGCAGCCAGAGCTCTGTGATAGTGTTTGATTATTCCCCACCAATAAATTAAAATAAATCAAAACCTTCTGTAATATTTGACTAGTTCAATCACTTCTCAGTTGGGCTGTAAAAAGTCAGAGATGGGTATAATATACAATTTTTTGTCGGGTCTGTTGAGACCTCCTATTGTTTTTATTTGGGAAACGATCTTTCTTCCATTAAACCAGGGATTTCCACTGGTGGTATATAGTCACTTGTTCTACTTTAACTCTATGCATAGTTAACTGATGAAGGCATGGTACTGAAAATTACTTTAGTTCTATATGTTAGCCACAAATTATAGGGAAAAAAAAAGACATAAAAGTGAGATAGTTGGAATTTATCAAGTTATTTAAACTTGAGAAAACTGGATTTTGTTTGAGTGCTGGTAGTGTTTCATTAGCATGTCTAACTTGTACAAAGTTAGACAAAGGTTAATAAACATATGACATGGGAACTATCAGTGGTCATGTTTATGTGACATAACATGATAAAAAGAGGTTCACACAACTCCTCAAAGGGATGAGACTACTCTACAACAACTTTTTAGACCCCTGAATGGGACATATCCAAGAGGCCCACACACCTTCTCCGTTATATTGCATGTTTATCTAACCAAATTTAAGAATCCCCTAGTCCTTCTGGGTCATATTGGGGTATGCTACATTTGCTTATAGAGAGCCATAGAGGTTTAGGGGTTATTTAACCCCTTTCTGCTCTTTGACTGCCATGCTTGCCAAGGGGAATATGTATGAATACAAAAGTATGTGCTTTGTCATCAGAACAGCAAATCACATTCTAAGTATGTACCACAAAGAACATTTTCCAGTGTGATTTACATACTTCCTCCCTGAGTTTTCCAGAAAGACAAATCCTCATTGTTCTTGGAGCTGACTTCTTCAACCAGTTGATCCCCACTGGGTTACCCAACATTTGCCAGGTTCCAGAAAATTATACACAATTGAATTTTCTATAATCATGATCTTTAAGACAATAAGAGATAAATTAATCTCTCATATAGTGTTGTGAGTATGTGTATATTGTTTTAATTTGTTTTGCTTTTTTAATTCTAGAAACACTACAGTGAACAACAGTAAGGGCGTCTTCTGTTGGGAAGTTGACTTTAACATTTATTCAATAATAAACTTTGGGGATCAAGGTTTTTTCTTTCCTGCAGGGTGGTAGCTCTGTCTTCAGTTTTCCTGGGTCACACACATGCACGTACACACACACACACACACACACACACAGCTGTTTAATTTGTAACTATGCCACCTAATACTGCTTTCTACTTTTATCAATGGAACCTTTATTCTTTCAATATTTTAAAATATGCTTCTTTTGTTAAAATTATAAGAACTGTATGATATATTAAACAAGTGAGGAAACTTAGATACAGCTACTTAGGAGCAGAGTGGGCTGGAATTTCGAGGAGGAGTGAGTAATCTTAGTCTGGTCTATTCTGAAAATTATTGCTGACTCTTGACCAAAAATTAAAAATAAAGAAAAATAATTTTTTTAAAAAAGTTAAAACTTAAGGAGGAGATGGAAAAAAATAGAAAAAATAACTAAAATAGTTTCTCATTTGTTCAAATTTAGAAAAGAAAGGCTTATATCTATTTAATCTTGTTAGCAAATGAAGTTATTTTTCCTCCTGTCCCCAGCCTGACTGCTAAAATAGGAATTGGAACAGGCAATGTTCTCAGTGTGGTCTGAACCATAGCACATCTATCTGTTCATTTGGAAGACACCAACTGATTTGTAGGCATGAGTCACCACTGCTGCAACTGAGACATAATTATTAGTATTTTCTGCCAAATTTAATAACCCATTCAAGGAAGATTTTCTTACAATATATAAAAGATTCTGAGGAAAACTTCTGAAAGTCATAAATACTGATTAGACATCAACAATGGCAAAGACTTTATAGATGGTAGAGTTTGGTAAGGGAAAAAGAGAATGAAGGCAAAAAGAAGCAGCAGGAATCTCTAAAATAAATCCTTATTATATGAGGAAATGAATTTTTTTATTATATGATAGAAATTTGTTTCAGGCACATTCCGAAGCAATAATTGGGGTTCACAAAGCAAGGTGATTGTTGGTGGCTATGGAAAAGCCATTTTATAAAGTGCTTTGAAATTGGACTCTACCTTGTTTTTCTTCACTTCCATTTTTGATTCAGTGCATTGTTTTTCTATAAGGCCACCAGTCTGTTGTGTGGGGCACCCTGAGAAGGCTTAGCTCTGTTGCTACAGTCCCAAGATTTATGAGTCCTGCTGTGACTCCTTTCTGTGTCACATTTAACATCTCTGTCCCTTTCCTCACATTCTCTAACATGAACCCAATTAGGGGAAAGTCTTTCCTTAATAGGGAAGGTTTGTGCTTGTTCTGCAGCTGGATTCTGTCTGAGGGCATGTGTAACTAGTACAAAAGAATAGAAATCTCTCCTCAGAGAGGTGTTAGGAGAATTAATGTTTATAAAGCACCACAGATCCTTGGATGAAAGAGTGCTGAAGAATTCTCTCATTCAAATGAGGCATTATTACATCACCCAATCCTCTGGTAAAGCAGGAAGATCAAAAATAGCCCTTTCAAGTACTATAACCCCATCTTAATTCTGCTAGGCAGGTACATTCAGTTCAGTGTCTGGGAAAAGGCATTTACTAAATATTTTCAGGGAAAAATTGATCCCTGTCAAGATTGTACAACTTTAACAAAAGAGGTTCTCATTTCTATAGTCTTTATTTTATTGATTGAGACGTTAATTCCCCCAATATGAAAACCAAGAATCTACCCTTTTTTCTTCTTTAAAAGGTAAAAAGTACAATAATATATAAGAATTAACAATTAGTAAAGCTTAAACTAATACTCTTAGAGAAAGTACTAGTTCATATCATAAAGGTGCATACCTAAAAGAACAAAAAAATATCAAAAACCTCTTTAATGGAGGAGTTCTCAAATTAGGAAATTAAAGAGTATTTCAATTAGTTAAGGTGCTTTTGCTGTCCTTCCTAAATTCATAATACATTGCCTCACATTACATAAAAAACAAGCTATATAGATTAGAGGCAGAAAAATAATTGGAACTTAAATTTTTTCTCTCCTATAACAGTGCTTTTGACTATGCTAAGCTATCCTTTATTGCAAATCATAGTAATAACATCTGTTTTGGATTAGGAAAAATTATTCATTCATCCATACTTTGTGAAGGTAAAGTAATAAAAATGAATCTATTAATAATAATAATAATAATAGCATTTAAACATTTTATTTCAGGGACTCTAAGATACAATTTAAGTTCTTTATCAAACACTATCTCATTTAATGTTTATACTAACCTGAGAGGTAGTTGCTCCTATTTTTGTTGCTTTACAAATGAAGAAACCAAGGCACAGAAAGGTAGAGTAAGTGCCAAAGATTAGAGATGGGAAGGTGATATCTGACTCCATAGCCCCCACAGACACAGAAAGTCAGCATACAGCATCATGAAGGCCCATAAAATAACTGAGCTCTAAGTATGATAAATTATAAAGATGTGACTCTTAAGAAATACATGTTGAAACAAAATGTGGAAAAAGAAAAGGCATTATCATCCTTCGTTTAGTCAGTGCATATCTATACACCTCTACATGTAAAAAAAATATTGTTCTCTGTGAAGTAAGAATGTGGCTTTCCGCCAAATGAGAACCTTAGGGCTAACAGCAGGACAGACTGTGAGGCCATAGACAAAGGAAGACTGTTCAACCTTGTTCTCTATTTGGTCTTGTTCCATCTTACCCAGACAAAATTGTGTCCTTGGATCTCTCTTTGAAGAACTCACAGTTGGCAGTTTGTTGTTGAGTGTCTGGAGGAGTTTGGTTATCTCCCCACAAGGAACCCCAGGGCTGGACTGTGACCTTGTCACAAACACTAAGCCTGTGCTTCCCTAGAAAGAAAAGATAAACAGATGTGTCGCCCCTGGTTAAATGGGGTGTAAAACAGCACTTAGGCTTGTCAATGTTCCTCCCAGTATTCATCAGCATTGCGTGACTAAATAGTGTGCTTCCAACTCAAGCAGCTGTTGTCCAGGTAGGAGGTGACAGGCTCTTGGATGGCAAGACGTGTTTTCAGATGGGAGCAGTCAAGATGCCAACATGAGTAACCTGTAGGAGGATTTAGCCACAGACCTTTTATTTTCAGGGTAATGAGTCAGAGGGAAGGGCCCACCCATTGACTGTCATCCAAGAATGAGAGTCGAGCAGTAGAGATTAAACTTAAATAAATATTTATTTTCTGAAGAGATCAGGGAACCTTGCTAGACTTTCCCACACATGTACATATCAGATAGTGATAATTCTATACTTAAGAATATTCATATTAGGCTCGGTGCCCATAGCACAGTGGTTACGGTGCCCGTCACATACACCGAGGTTGGCAGGTTTGAACCCAGCCCTGGCCAGCTAAGCAACAATAACTGCAACAGAAAAATAGCCAGGCATTGTGGCGGGCGCCTGTAGCCCCACCTATTGGAAGGGTGACACAAGGGAATCGCTTAAGTCCAAGAGTTTGAGGTTGCTGTGAGCTGTGATGCCATGGCACTCTACCGAGGGCACCATAGTGAAACTGTGTCTCCAAAAACAAAACAAAACAAAACAAAACAAAACAAAAAGAGAGAGAATACTTGTATGAACATCATTGAACACCACCTCATGTAATCTCACCTGTCTGGCTTTCTTGCTACAAGATTATGGAGGGTTACTACTGACTCTGCTTCTGAGAGACTCTACCCTCCCATCTAATGATTATTAACAGATTCAGAGAAGAGGAAGAGAAAATGTCTCCATTTAAGTCCTTTATGAATTTTGGGTTATATGGGCCAACACAAAATAACAATGTATGAGCAGTGATAGCAAACCCTTCTCACAATTCTATGGATTCTGTGCCTTGACTTAAATTTGATGAGTATTTTCATTAGTTAAATTTGTCAGAAAGTTTATAGTTTTCCACTGTACTTTGTGGTGCAGAGTGATAAGACTAAGGCATTAATTAAAAATAACATTTTTTTTACCCAGGAGTCAAAATGTCAAGGTTAAAATTCTTAGATTCTTTGTAGGTTTCTCAGCCATATTCGATCTTTGCCAATGAAAGATCAATTCTCCAAAATTTTCTCTTTTCTTGGGCATGGTGGGAGGATGAGAAAGAAATACAGAATATGATTATTGAAATAAAGAAACTTACAAAGTCACTGAGGAGAAACTATAAAATAATATTAAGAAAGTGCAAAGATGGGAAGAAAAGAGAAAATAATATACATTCTAGGCCATTAAGAATAGTGGTTCAGAATTTAGACTGTGAAGTAGTGTTGACCAGATGGCAATAATGGCTTGCCACTTGATAGCCACATATTCTTATGTAAATTACTTTAAACCAAGGTTTTTTTTTCACCTGTAGAATGATTATAATAATATCTACCACATGAGGTTATTGTGAGGATTGCATGGAACAATGTATTAAAAAGCATTAACATAGTACCTGTCAAATAGTGCACATTCCATTCATATTGGATGTAATTGGCATCAGTATTACTATTATTTCACTTTAGAGAAATTATAGATACTTTGGTCCTGTAATACTAAAGGCAAAATAATGCTTGAACAGCCTACTGGTATAATCTATGCATTCAAAAATTAGATTCGGATAGTGACATATTATTTGTGATCTCTACCTCAATCTGCACACTAATTTCAATTCTTGTCAATTCTGTTTAAGACATAAATACTAAAATACATACGTGTACATGCAGTCATATTAAGTGGTTGTCACTGGATGGTGGAATGTAGAATTCACTCTTTCTTTTTAAACTTATGTGTATTACCACTTTTCCTACAGTGATCATCTGTTGTCATGTGTTGTTTATACAATGAGAAAATAAGTCCTTGAATTATTTTCCTTCTCTCCCATCAT
This sequence comes from Perodicticus potto, assembly GCA_963574655.1. Lineage (NCBI taxonomy): Eukaryota > Metazoa > Chordata > Mammalia > Primates > Lorisidae > Perodicticus > Perodicticus potto. The sequence goes on from CAUYRH010044434.1 coordinate 22,059, forward strand.
ACTGTTAATGTCCTAGTTCATGTTTCAGTTATTTAAACCAGACTATTGCAAATAGCTCTTTTTGTAACTGCTCTCCACACAGGCACTTTGGTGGAAACTACCGAATGCTACTCTACAACACTGCAGATGTGGAGGACGCAGACCACGCGTTACTCACTTTGAATACCATTCACTTAACTCTATCTCTGTCTTTCTCTCCTCTCTTTGAATGAAATAAATGAAAGAAAATAGAAAGTATTTTCCCACCAAGTTACAATATTTTCTCAAAAGACTATAAATAAAAGGGCATATGTAAATTTTCAGCCTTACACTTAAATTGAGTTTCAGTGTTGAAGTTCCCGTTTTTTTTTTTAGTTAAAAATTTCCACTCAGTAGAAGTTGGATGATAATAATTTACTTTTCTTAACTATGTTTAAATTCCTTTGAAAATGAAATGGAATGAAAATATTCAAAAGAATTATATTACATTAACTTTGAATGGGAAAATAATCAAGATTTTACTACTTTTTTCCTTAGAAAAAAATGGCTGTTATACTGCAGAACATCAATGCCTGGAATGCCTTTCTGACAAAATGCAGAACAGATGCAGGAGGGCATCTTGGGAACTGTAGATTATGGAGTATGGTTGAAGAACTATTTTCATACCTCTCCCAGCCCTGTCTTCACCTGTTTATGTAGGAAACAGACTTGTGGATTTTAGTTCATCTGGTTCCATTCCAATGAATTCCCAGTGGCTCCAGACAACTGCTTTCTCATTTGAAGTTCTGTTCTTTTCCTCCCAGCTTTTGGCTGACAGTTACTCAGTTTTGGCTGCTGGCAGGATGTCAGAGGCCTCTTGGCTACAGGTTGCCTTAGTTTAAGACGACTCAGAAAAAAGATAAAAAGAGTTTTAAGAATAAGAATCATAAGTCAAGGTGCCATTATTTTATGAAAGGGAAGGCCTTCTATGTAGACACCTTCAGGAAGACAAATAGATATTTGACTCCCAGGTGGAAACCTCCTATCATGTGCCTATAAATGTGGGGAGGGCTTACACTTGCAAACTCTAGACATATGTCCATTTTCATCAACTAACAACAACAACAACAACAAAAATAACACTCAGTGTAACACCATCTAAATAAGGTCCTGTAACTAATGATTTCCTTGTTATAAGCTCACCAAATAATCAAATGCCCTAACAAGCTTAGGTCATACATATTAATTTATAATACTAGTTGTATTGATATCTAATGATTAACAGAATTAGCCATGAACTCTTATGAAGTAGAAAACCTTCAAACTTAAAGACTTACAGATTACAATGAATAAAAGAGTCTAACAATCAGCTATAAAATACACAGGCCAGAAATCAACATCCCTACCCTTTACATCTTACCTGGCATAAGAAATATTGCAGCTGCTTTCCCGGGGGTGTGGCAGTTAGTGGTATGAGGGCTCTGCTTGTCTCACTTTGGGGTTTTATTACTGAGAGGCTCAGACGTGTGATGTGAACTTGGGTGAACAAATGTCCACATTCCCTGTTAGGGACACTCTTTGGATGAGAAGAATCTGAATGGTGAGACATCTGTGTTCCTTTCTTGTTTTCTATCCCAATGGAGTTAAAATGTAGTATCTATGAGAAAACAAACAAAAGAGCTGCAGATATTTAGAAATAAGGCTGAAGATGTGTCTGTGGACTGTTTCAATATCTCTTTTATGTACATCTTCGGGCTTTACGAGATATGACATGGGTGGGGTTAAAATAAAGTACAGGATGTCCCATAAAATAATTATTAGAAATCTTCATATATGGAGACCAAATTGACAAAATGTCAAGAGGCTACAAGGACAAGATCAGAGATCTCCCGGGGCCAAAGTTAAAGATTATGTTATTTGACAATGTTCCTGTGCCCTCCTTCTCTTTCTCACACAGACATTTGCCTCACAGAATGGTTTGGGAAATTGAACTGATTCTGGCACTTCTGACATTGATGGAAACCTCCCTTTCCAACTTGCATTTAGAGGTGAATTTAGAATTTAGCCATAATCTCTAAACATAATCCCTAAACATTACAGGTGATATCTTAGCAAATAAAATATTCAATACTCTGTGGTTATGACTGTGTCTTAGGGAATGATAGTCTTAGGGCCTGATGACTCTTAAAATGCAAGTGTCTTATAGCAAGCCATGTGCCTAGAAGTGCAGCATTACAGTAATCACTGGAAGAATGCCAAGGAGTCTAGGCCAGCGAACTTTATTTTTTAAAGCTAAGAAGTAAATATTTTAGGCTTTGTGTGTCATACTATCTCTCAGCTTTGTTGTAGTACAAAAGCAGCCACAAGTAGTATGTAACAAATAGCTGTTTCTGAACTCCACATAATACTTTTTTTATAAAAATAGATAGCCAGTTAAATTTAGCATGCTGGCTATAGTTTGTGGACCCCTATTCTAGATTTCCATCCACAGTGAGTTTATAGTCCCATTAAGCAGAAGGGAAGGCTTACAAATGTGACAAAGGCAACACCATGTGGAAAAACAAATCTATGTTACAGATGATAAGATATGCACAAGTTCTGGGGAGTAAATGATAACTTCAGAATAATAATCATGTTTTGCATGAGCCGCAGGATAGCATTGCTGGTGTGGGTTTAAAATCTATATCCTAAAATATATTATCATTGTAGGTTCTTTGTTGGGTAGATCTTCTTTCTTGGTTAGTAATCCTCACTAACAAAGGAGGATACATTTATCTTTAGAAGAAGTAGAAAAGAAAAGAAGTAGGTCTAAGGTCCAGAAAATTAAGAAGTTCTATAATTCAAGATGATGATCAAATGAACTTAGAAGTACTTTAAATATGAAGATTATACAATTGTAATTTTCTCCATTTTACCCATTCCATATCACGTCCTGGGAGACTCAGAGGTTGATGGTTGCGTTGTTTACGAAAGTATATGTATGATGATTCTTGTAAATATTTTGGTTTTCTGTTTTCATTACTGGCAATATGGAGCTCATTTCAAACTAAAAATCAAAATTATAACTCCAAGCAAATATTGTGGCCAGACAAATTTGTTTTTGATAAAAAATGAATGTCAATTTAATTGCAAATGAGGTTCTCTCCTTAGACTCTTGGTAAATTGCAATCCTGGCCCTTAGTGCTGAAGGTTTGGGTTTTTGTGCTGAATTTTCCTGACCTGGTATAGAAAATAATGTCCTGAGTTTCACCCAGCAATATTTAAAAAGGCATCCTGTGCAGATGGTTTTATGGAGACGTGAATAAAAATGAGTCAAAGACATCTCAAAGCAGCCAGAGTCTTTCATTCAGTGAAGCTAAAGATATCTGAGATACTGTGCAGAAGCAGAGGACCTGACCATCTTCTTTCTTGGGAAGTTAAGTTTCCTATCAATGAAAAAACGTTTCTTTACCTCAAGATGATCAAGATGGGCCTCTGATGGCCAAAGTTGAAGTACATTAGTGGAAAGATTCCAACCTACTTTCTGCCCATCTGCATTTTACATGACCACAAAATACAAAAAGATTTTTGACTCTTGTGAGCTGCCTCAGTCTCATTCCTCCTCTCTCTATGAACACTGAATTTATTTGCAGCAGTATGATTTTCCTATTCAAAAACTGCATCCTCATTGTCATTTAAATGTTAAAAAGGGAAACCAGATGCTATAGTTATTAACTTTTGGAATCACGTGTAATCTTCCTATTAAATTCTTCCATCCAGGTATGAGCAATTATTTGCTGGATCTGAAGGTGCTGGAAATGCAGGCACACAGGGTTTCAGAAAGTCCAGTTTAATAAGACAGGTGGGTAACTAATAATGTGGAAAATTACCTGCAGATTGAGGATATTGGAAATGACTAATGGCCAAAACTAAGCAAGTAAATTAGTTGCAAAATGATGCCATTTGCAGCAGTTGTGTGAACGGGAGACTGGAAAGCACAGTGGCATGTGGCAGAGAGTGGAGCGAGCAGAGTTTGAACATGGCCCAGACTCAGGAAAAACGTGGCATCAACTTACACCTCTCCCCCTAACCCCACCCTACAACCCCAGTGGCCTGGGGCCTTTATTTATTTATTTTTGCACATTTGGCAAAATCTGTGCCATGAGTGTAACGTGTAATAGTGCAGACTCTGGGATCTAGTTAGCTTTGAGAAGTCTAACACAAAGTCTCTACCAAGGTCAAAGTCATTGGTTACAAAGCCTGAATTTTTTTCAAAAACTCAACAGATTTGAGATAAGAAGATATGGCAAAATTTGTAGAAAAGGACAAGGACAAGGGTTAAATGAGCACTTATGTTTACGTGTTATTAATTGGTGATGTGTTGGCATTACCTTCTTAAAGTTGCTGAGCAAATGCAGAGTGTCTGTAAAGTTTGTATGCAATTTTAAATTGCACATGGATTTTTATGGCCATGCTGTATAACATGAAATAATTTTCATTTAAAAATATTTTGGGGCTCGGCGCCTGTGGCTCAACAGGCTAAGGCGCCAGCCACGTACACGTAAGCTGGCAGGTTCGAATCCAGCCTGGCCCGCCAAACAACAATGACAGCTGCAACCAAAAAATGGCCAGGTGTTGTGGCAGGCGCCTATAGTCCCAGCTACTTGGGAAGCAGAGGCAGGAGACTCGCTTGATCCCAGGAATTGGAGGTTGCTGTGAGCTGTGATGCCACAGTACTCTATCCAGAGTGAAAGCTTGAGGTTCTGTCTCAATATATATATATATATATATTGGAATGACATATAGTCCAAGCAGGTGAGGTCTTAAAACTGACAGATTTGTTTCATGTGTTGCTGCTTCCCTTTTTCCCAAAGAGCTATAAATAAATTGATGGTGTGTTTTGCTTTCTATGATGCTTTAAAATAGATAAAACACATATCTTAATGATATTAGTGTCGTTTTTTTTTTTGCAGTTTTGGCTGGGGCCGGGCTTGAACCCACCACCCCTGGTATAAGGGGCTGGTGTCCTACTTCTTGAGCCACAGGAACCAACCTGATATTAGTGTATTTTAAAATATATTTGCAGAGATACCCCTTTTTCTTTGTCCCAGAACCTCTTTGAGATATCGTCTAGACACAGTGGTTCTCAACCTTCCTTCCCACCATGACCCTTTAATACAGTTACTCATGTTATAGTGACCTCCAACCACAAAATTATTTTTGTTACTACTTCATAACTGTAATTTTGCTACTGTTATGATTCATAATGTGAATATCTGATATGCAGGATGTATTTTCTTTGTTACAAAGGGGTCACTACCCACGGGTTCTAGACTCTAAAACTAGCAGTACTGGCAGTTCGAAGCCGGTAACACATAACATTTCAGTCCATTGTCTTCACTTGCCCCACTGAACTTTAATCAATAATATTTTATTATTTATTATCTGTTTTACAAACTGTGTGGATGTGACAAGTATTTCTCAGATCTGATGTTGCTACTATTGAGTTGTCACAATCTGGGGGGAATGCTAAATAATCACCTCTTATGTCTAGCAGTCATTTAGTGCAGTATCATGATGTCCAGTCCTGCGGGAGGTACTGTGACTTGCTTAAGAGAAGCACAAAGCCAGATGTTTACCCACCAAATACTCATAACACTAACAAGTTTTGTTGTGTAAGTATGTCAGGAAATGTTGCATCATGTAATATATTTTCTTATGTCACATAGTAGGTGACTCAGACCTTTTCTCCATAACTAACATGAAGATATGAAATACATATTAACCTTCTTAATATCCTCACTATCAAAAGAACATGTTTTCAGCATTTTCTGTGTAAAGGTAAGAAATAACCTTAAAACCAGGCTATAGAATATAAATACAAATGTAATCTAAGTAGCTGGTTTAAGACTCCCCATGTTGGCTTTACCAATTAATACGTATTCCTTTGCTAGGCCATTTGGCCTATTTATCTAATAAAAGAGCGGCATAGCTTTCTTAGTGTTTTGATGAGCAAGTCATTCATGGGCTTTTGTAAAATGCCATGAAAGACCTCAAACCATCACACCTAAAAGCCATAGATTCATCCCCCTTTTCACTGTCTTTCTTTAATGGTTAGTAATATAGATGAGAAAATAAGGGGAGTTATCTTTGGCTGAAATCTGGCCTTTGATATTTTTATACCTAAAAAGAGAGACAGAGTCCTAGAGAATTGAAGGCTGAAAGAACAAAGAGTAAAAATCCTGGATCTGCTGTATTTTAGTGTGGTTAATTAATTTTGGTAGGGCAAATTTAAACATTGCAGTGGGCATTTTATAAAGTAAAACTACAATTTCATTAGGAGTTAACAAGTAGAACATAGTAGCTTTAATATACTTGCTAATCCACCCATTTGTTATAAAATGAACTTCTCCTCCATGCAGTGAATATCCTGTTGGGATGTGTAATACACAGATGAAAAATATCTTACAACTGCAAAATTATTTTAACTTGTTGAAGAACTTTGATCTTAAGTTTTCACATCTAATATTGAATTCGTAATCTTCCATCCAAAACATTCCCATGCCCTGCCTTGTTCCTTGTTATAGTTATTTATGCTTAAAACCTGAAGGTCATCTTGCTTCGTTACTAAGTTCTATTTATTTTATCTATACACTGTCTCTTACATCTGAAACTTTGTTTCAATTTCTATGGTCAGTATTCTTTTAGAACTTGGTGATTCAACTATAAGGGATCTGGCATGATGAGGCCAGAAAAGATGAAGTAGGAAGAGGAGTTGGCAAAACAGAGAGGGAGCTCATGAATTCATGGGAAACAAACTTGAAGTGAAATAACAGGCAGCAGGAGGGTTTATTTCAGTGCTTGATTCTGTTTGACTGCTGTACTCACTTTACATAAATAGGACGGACCTGTATGCAATATTGACTTGGCTATCTGGCACACTACACATACACACACTAAAAAAGGATTTGAAAACAATTATTTCTTACAAAATGAGGCTTTCTGGGGATAACAAAGTGGCTCCTAAGAGGACATGAGATTAGATCGAATGACCAAGAAAAGGAGACTGGCTTGGGAGTTTTATTTGGTTTAGGGGACATAGGCAGTGGGAGGGGACATGCATGTGCAGGGCCTTGCATGGATTGAACCTTGCATCTATACCAAAAAATCAAGTTTTTTCCTACTAGCTTTCAAAGATGAGGGGCATAAGGGAAGGTGAGGATTAATAGTGGTCTGCAGGCTAACATAAAAAAATGGATTCAGACTATCCAGACCAATGGATTCAGCTTATTACAGGAGCTTTCATTGTGCAGGTGGGATGCCCAGGTTTTTAGCTTCTCCAATAGTTTACCTTCATATCTTCACTCTTTGAGAGAAGAGGTTCTTTTAGTACAATAAACCCAGCAGATTATATTATGATGAGAAATAAATTTTACATAGAAGAAAACTTTGATTTGTGTTGAAGAATGTGGGATTTCAGAATGCCTGCCAGTGGAATATTCAAGGAGGCAAAGTTGTGATGAAAGTGGTCCACTCCAGTGGGAAGAAGCATTTCATCATCGATATAGTTTAAGATTTTCTGGTGCTTGGTGATAATAAAAAAGTAGATATCAACTTGTAATTAGGTTTTTATTTTCTAAAATATTTACAGACATAGTACTATTGTAGTATCTGCACCCAAGGTGTATGGCCCTCATACCACCCTTCCCACCATACCTTGGTATTCTACTTAATTCTAGAAAAATACAGAATCCTGCTATCTTCCATGTTGCTAAAACATTTTTCTAGTATGTCTAAGGCTGGACACACAGAATAGACCTTGATTTCATAAGCACACTCATCATGGAAAAGGATAGGGTGGACTTTTCATCTTGATTCAAAAAAGAAAATGCCAGATAGTTTGTGATTGTAGTGAAGTAGCAAAAGATTGGGGTAAGCATTTGAAATAGGGTTTCAGATTGCTACAAAAGCATTCGTCTTCCATTTATGCAGAGTTGATTTCCTCACTTATAAAATCTGACAGAAAATTTTTTTTCTATCTTGTAGCAGTTGAAATATCTTATGTTGTATTAGAGTTATTTGGGGATATATATATATATATATATATATATCATTATATTAACCAAAGAGATCCAAGTACATTACAGAAACTTTCATTATGACTCTCACTTAGTGTCCCTTGATGCTAATATCTAACACTACTGATGGCATAATTTTCAAAATGAGGAAACCAGTATTGGTACATTACTCTACCAGATTTTATCTGGATTTCCCAATTTTTTCATTAATTTATTTTTCCTCTCTGTTCCAGTCTATTATAATGTCATTACATCTCCTTAGTCTCCTTTAATGTACAACAAATTCTCAGTGATTCCTTCCCACCATATCTTGGAAGTTTGATCAGATGCTTTTTAGAATGTCCCTCAGTTTGGGTTTGTGAGATGTTGTTCTCATGGTTACTCTGGAGTCATGGATTTGGGGGAGAAATAAAACAGAGACCAGGTGCCTTCTGAAGAGGAGCCAATTTTTCTTGATTTTGATTTTATTTGTTTATTTTAAATGTTTTTTTCTTCTAGACAATACCACGGCTCTTTGAGACGAGGAAGAACATCTTACTCATTTTTGGATCCTTCCGTACTCATCACATTTTTTTTTTCTGCATACAGTATTTCCCCCTTAGTCACAACAGAAATGTTCCAGGACCCTCAGTGGATACCTGAAACCATGACTAGTACCAAACCCTGTATCTACTTTATTCATTTCTATTCAGTCACATGCCATATAATAATGTTTTGGTCAAGAATCAGACACATATACCATAGTCATTCCATAAGATTAGAATATGATTTTTTTATTGTAATTTTTCTATGTTTAGATACACAAACACCATGTGTTCCAATGGCCTATAGTACTTAGTACTAACACGCTGTGTAAGTTTTTAGTGAAGGAGCAGTAGGCTCTGTCATGTAGCCTAGTTGTGTAGTAGGCTATGCTATCTACATTGTGTAAGTCCACTGTGCGATAGTCCTACCATGATCAAATAATATAACCATGCATTTCTCATCACATACCCTTGTATTGAAGCAAAACATACCTGTAGTGTCATCATTGAAACTGAGAGAATAATACATACTTTGTAGATTTTGCAGTTTTGGAAACAAGTTATTTGTTTGCTATGAAGTTTAATTTACAAATTAGGTACTAGGAAATTAATGACAAAAATAATAAAACATAATAGTTATAACAATGTGGTAGCATTATGTACTTATTCTTTTGGGTGATTATGAAGTAAAAAAATCATAAGCACTTCGATATCATTATACTCAATGTGATTACTGAGATGAATATTAATTGGCCCATGGCCAGATCAACTATATGTTATAGATAATGCTGGAAGAAAGGGATAGTTTGCTTCCAGAGGAGGATGGGGCTGAACATGAATTGTTTATTTCTGGAATTTTCTGTGTAATAATTTTGGAGAGTGGTTGACCACAGGTAAGTGAAACCTTAGAAAGTAAAACTGCAGGTAGGGGTTACTACTCTATTACCAACTGGATACATTTGTAATGAATTAAAAAAATAAATAAATTCTAGGAGACAACAACCAAAGCAAATAGACGACTTACACGATGGGAAAGGATATTTGCATATTTTTCATCAGATAAAAGCTTAATAACTAGGATCTATTGGGAACTTTTTATTCCACATTAAAAAAACCAAAATCTCATACATCAATGGGGAAGAGAAATGAACAGCACCTTCTCTAAAGAAGATGAATGGCTAGAAAACATATGAAAAAGTGCCATCATCCCTAATTATTAGAGAAATGTAAATCAAAACCACCCTGAGATATCATCTAAACCCAGTGAGAATGACCCATATCACAAAAATCTCAAAACTGCAGATGCTGGCGTGGATGTGGAAAGAAAGGTACAATTTTACACTGCTGGTGGAACTGCAAACTAATACAACCTTTTTGGAAGGAAGTAAGGAGAAATCTAAAAGAACTCAACCTAGACCTCCCGTTGGATTCTGCAATACCGTTACTGGGCATCTATCCAGAAGAAAAAAACCCTTTTATTATAAAGACACTTGTATTAGATTATTTATCGCACCTCAATTTACAATTGCTAAAATGTGAAAACAGCCTAAATACCCCTCAATCCAGGAATGGATCGGCAAGCTGTGGAATATGTATACCATGGAATAAAATTCAGCCATTAAAAAATAATGGAGACTTTGTAGCATTTCTATTAACCTAGGTGGAGGTGGAACACATTATTCTTAGTGAAGCATCACAGGAATGGAGAAACATGAATCCTATGTATTCAACTTTGATATGAGGACAATTAATGACACAGTGGAAGGTAAGGGAAGGGGAGAGCAGACAGAGAGAGAGAGAGAAGGAGGGAGGCAGTGAGGGAAAGGAAAAGAAAAGGAAATAGTGACTAATCTCACATAAATTGGATTTAACTTTGACCAAAGTACATTATTTGAACAATAATTTTTAATTCAACTTGTTAATATGTTGTTTAGGATATTGTGTTCTCATTTATAAGTGAAATATGTTGGTAATTTATCTTTATAATAATAGATTTTTTCCAATTTTAATATCAGGTATATCCAGATGAAGCAGAATGATTTTGAAGTATTTCTTCTATTTCTATTGTCTATAAGATTTGGCATGATCTGTTTTTTTTTAATTACCTTTCATTTTTATTTATAGATATTGGTTGTCTATTTTTTGAGACTTTGGGAAAAAAAAGAATAAGAAGTTCACTGATGACTCCATACTGAACCTCAGAGTCAAAGCATTCTATGATAGACATACTTTTATCTGACAATGTGAATGTTATTTTATTTGCATTATTATTATCATTATTACTACTCAATATTTCATTGCAGCAATTGTCTGATTTCTTTTCCAAATGTATTTATCTTCATTTGTTCTTTACAAGGTTTTTGTTTCTAGTCCTTATCTTAAACATTGTTATTGTTATTAAATTTTGAGCCTTTTTATTTATTTATTTATTTTATCATCTTTATCATTAAATCATAGCTGTGTACAATAGTGCAATCAAGGGGTAAAATGTGCTGGTTTCATATACAGTCTTAACTATTTTCATCAAACTGATTAACACAGCCTTCCTGGCAATTTCTCCATTATTATATGAAGACATTTGTATTCTGCATTTAGCAAGGTTCGCCTGTACCCTTCTAAGGTGCACTGTAGGTGTGGCCCCACCAATTACCCTCCCTCCTCCTCAACCTCCCCTCTCCCCTCCCTACACTTGCCCCTTTGTTGTGAAGGCAAAAAGTAGAAACCAAATGAACACATGTATATGTATATAGAAAATAAAAAATAAATAAATAAATAAAAGAAAAACAAATAATTCCTCATAGTAGTCCTATTTGGAGGAAAGATTAGGGAGTGTGCTATTTTAAATTAGAGTCAAGAAAGATGAGGCTCAAGCCATAAAATTGGTATTAACCTGGTTAATATAAGAAAACAGGTTTTCATGACTTTTATATTTAGGCTAAGAAAAATGAATCAAACTTTTTTTTATTGGTATGTGGTACACTTAGTTCCTCAATACTTAAGTTTGGTTTTTGAAAGGAACTGACCAGTTTTTCATTCAAGAAAACCTCAAAAAATCAATGAAACTAAACCTGAGGATAATTTTGAGAGTTAGCAAGACTGGAATGTTAGCTGATGTTTCACTGTGCTCAGAGACATCTAGTTACAAATGCCTTCACAATGTTACATTAAGTGTGGATCTCAAGATTTCTTCTACTTCAAGAGGAGCATATGTTTGTGACGCAGGTGACTTCTAACTTCTGCTGAGTCGTATGTGTGGTTAGTGACCTCATCTGACCATGTAATGTCTGCCCAGACTCAGGATTAAAGCTGAAGACACATCTGGTTTCCTGAAGGACTTTGAATTGGGGAGTGTAGCATAAATATTTTTAGTTTTTACCATGCTATTTTTCCCTGCCAGCCAGATTTATGTACAGATATATTCTTAACCTATGTATTATGAACTAGAAAACTAAAATAAAAGTTTCTCATTCAAGAATCAGACACACAGACAATGATGGCTGCTGTGAATGTGCATTTCTTGAAACATTTGCTATAATTCCCTGAAGTCCTATAACATTCCTTTACATCAGTGAAAATTATTAGTTTTGCTCTTCACTGTCTTGTATCGTGGTTACCTCTAATTGAAATGGAGGTGTTCCGAATAGCACAATCAGTTAAGAATCTTGCCAAGTGCTCATTTGGATAATTTATAGTAAGATTCAAAGCTGATGAGTTCAGAGCCCATGAGTCCCCCGAGTCCTTAATGTTTGATCATATTTTTGTGGTGGGACAAAGCTTCATGAAAGTGAAGTTTGAAGATAAGTGCACCCTGCAAATGTATTTATCAAACACCAATGTTCCCAGCAAAGAGATTTTATATGGAGATTACCTATCACTGGAAATGAACCACTAGGAGTATCTTAATTTGAAGAAAGTATAAGCTTGATACTTTTTAATAAATTCCTGATATTGAATAAAACATACCACAGCTCTCAAGTTTAAATGACTTTTTTCATCAGAGACAAGTTGAAAGTGGAAAAATGGCTAAGAAAGTAATGAAAGAATTAATATCTTAGGATAAGTTCCTGTTGAGAAGTGAATTGAGATGGAGAAAAAAAAGAGAGAGAGTCTTTGTAAATCATGTCAGGGACACATTCTACTCTAGTGCTTTTTAAGGTAGGCCAGGGGTCTTCAAAGTAGGATATACTTAGTGCATGAAATTTGCAGTATAACCCATAATGGCTTGGTAACAAATAATTAAAACTCATAAATTAATTTTTTAATCATGTTTGTTTTAAATTTTGATTTTTTAGTAGCTGATTTATAATATATGTATTAAAATAGGGCTTGTGTCAGGTTATGCTTAAATAGGTACATACATTTGTGGGAGCACAGTCCAATATATTTTAATTGAGATAGGTGTGTAATAAGAAATTTTAAGAAAATACTATCAGATCTTCTCAGCATGATTTGTAATAGTACATGACTGTTAATAATGAGACAATCAGAACACTTTTTGCATATTCATTTCTTTCTGTATTTTTTGACTTTTACCATCCTGGATACACTAGAAAATTTTCTAAATCTGTGTTTTTAATCTGCATGCCTTCTTGGATTACGTGTTTTACATATGCTTAATAGACTCTGAAAAGTAGTACTTCTATGGTTTATCATATTTTGATTTTAAGATTTAATGCATACAAAGGCTCTCTCTCTGCTAGTGTTCTGATTCTGGATTTCTTTTGTCTATTTATTTGTTAATTTTGTGAATTATGAACAGAGATAGATTTAATACCAGTCTCTCTTTTTTCTTTTCTTTTCCTTTCTTTTTTTTTATTTTTCTTTTTCTGTTTTTTGAGACAAAGTCTTACTATGTTGCTCTCTATAGAGTGCTTTGGCATCACAGCTCACAGCAATCTCAAACTCCTGTGATCAAGTGATTCTCTCGTCTCAGCCTTCCAAGTAGCTGGGACTACAGGGGCCTGTGACAATGCCTGGCTATTTTTTAGAGATGGGGTCTTGCTCTTGATCAGGCTGGTCTGGAACTCCTAAGCTCAAGCAATCTGCCCATCTTACCTTCCCAAATTGCCAGGATTACAGATGTGAGCCACTGCACCTGGCCCACCAGTCCGTCTATGATCAATAATTTCTCTATCTAATCTTTGGCACTTTCCTGAATTTGAAACTTCCTGAGGTATATCAACTAGAATGTTTATACTGTTACAGATATAGAAACAACTAGCATTGACTTGACAATGTATGCGACTATTAGTATTAGATAGTGGTATGATTTGAATGTCTGTCCCCTCCAAAATTCAAGTTGTTACTTATTCCCAATTCAAATGATATTAAAAGGTGGAGCCTTTAAAGGTGATTGGTTCATGATGGTTTTGCTTTCATGAATGTATTAATCCATTCATAGATCAATAGGTTCATGCATCATTATGGGAGTAGGCAATAAAAGTGTGTCTATTACAAAACTGATTGCCTCTCAATGTTTTATTTTTGCTCTGTAGTATGCTCTGCCATGTCATGACCAGCCTGAGACCCTCCACAGAAGCCAACCAGATGTGGCTGACTGAGCTTAGACTTCCTAGCCTCCAGAACTATAAAAATGTGTTGACCTTCTTTTGTAAATTACTCAGTTAAAGCAACAAAAAACAGACTAAGATAGATAACATGCCACTTATTAATTTATTCACTTATTTAACAGTATCTAGTGAAGTATCTAGTAAGTGCCATAAGTATGCTAAGGTATTTAGGTACAGTTATGTAGATATAGTTATTGACTTCCTTATCAGGGACGAATGCACCTTTAAGCTAACCAAGCATGATAACAGCTATAAAACAGAGCAATGAAGAGGACATCCTGACTTAGTGTAGAGGGTCAGGAAGTTTTCTAAAGGAAAGTCATTCTTAAACTGAGATGATGATGATGATAATGTTTAAAATGATAATATATTATGGAGGGATCTAATGATACTAATGTATATTTGATTATTTATGGGTATTAAGCACTCTCCTGGACTCTTCATGTGAATTAATTCATTTAATACTCATAATAAACCAATTAGTTTTTCTTTTATCCCTGTACTTCAAGTGATGAGATTAAAGAACAAACAGTATCAGGGAGTGACTCTGTAATTTGTATTTTTGTCTACATGATTCCAGACAAAATTTTTAATTTCCAACATAGTTATCCTACCAAAGAGAACTAAAATATGATAGAAATAAGGCTGAGAGGGTAGGTATTGCAAGCCCTGATACAAAATGCAGCAAGTTTGGAGTTTTAAAGAAGATGGCATGTTTGACTGAAATTCAAACGAAGAAGATAAGAAGAGGTGGAGTATGAAGATGATGGTAAGAGAGACGAAGGAAGGAGACTGTGAATGAACTTGGCCGTGTGAGGGACTTTCATTAATGTCTTGATGGTGATAGAAGCTATTTAAGGTTTTGAAGTTTGAGTAGTGTGGTGTATAAGTGTGTGTGTGTGTGTGTGTGTGAAGAAAGCTGGTAATACAAAGTACATTCTGAGCTCCAACTGGGCAATGGAGTGCCAGGAGGTAAAAATGGAGGGAGACCTAAGTCAGCCAGGCCATTGCAAGAGTCTTGGGAATATACTTTGGTGACTTGAAATAGCATAGTAACAATGGAGATAAAAAGAAGAGCATAAGGCATGCTCGCTTTGGCAGCACATATACTAAAATTGGAACAATACAGAGAAGATTAGCATGGCTCCTGCGCAAGGATGACATGCAAATTCGTGAAGCGTTCCATATTTTTTGAGATCGGCTCGCAGCATACTCTATACCTCCATACAAACAAGCAAGGAGAGTTCAGATGTCTTCCCACTGTACCCCATGGGAGAGACCCTCTAAAAACCGGACCTCCTTCCCATACTAGGGTGCCATGGCACTCTCCTGCCAGGCATAAAACTGTATAAAACTGTATATATTCTCTACCTGCAAGTTTAAACTCTGGCACTCCCCTTCACTCTCACCCTGAGGTCTGGAGGTCTGTCCCCCATGGAGTTCAGATTCTTGGACACTTTCTCAAGGGGTGTGGACAGGGCATGGGCTGTTGCTAATCTGTGCTGCTTTTCTGGCTTAGGAGTGGTGAGAGGAAAGTGAGCCGAGAAGAGGCCGAACTGGAGAGGCAGTCCCCTGAGGCACTGAGTGGCAGTGGGAGCGATGGCTGTGGGCCTCACACCCCTGGAGATATTTTGGGGAGACACTCCCACTCACTCTGGGTGGCCAGGGGAAGCTGGCTTCTCCAGTGACAGAGTGGTCCTGCGGCAGAGGGGCAGGACTCAGGAGTAAAGGATAAGCCTGAGGCGGTACCAGGACCAGCTAGGGCAGAGCATGGGGATGAAAATATACACACTGAGAAAACTTTGCTAAATTTCAGCCGTACCTGGCCCTCAGGGGATGACAGCTCAGACAAAGGGCTGAAGCTCACAGACTGAGTCAAGACTATTAGCAGCCCAGCATCTCTTCCACAGGGCAGAAATTCTGCAAACTTGTTCTGTTCTATCAGCAACATCAATCAGGGACAGGGATGGAACTGAGTGAATTGCCCCAGCCTCTATCAAGTACCCAGGTTGTCAGGCCTCACCTCCCCCCTGCCAACACTGACAGAAAATGGTGGACTGGCCAAGAAGCCATAGAGCCCCTTGTGACCTAGGCAGGCGCAAACCTCTAGAGCATCTGCTCATTGGAGGGAAATGGATCACAGCCCTGCAGGATTACCAGAGACTGGGTGTGACAGAGGGGCAAGGTGGGGAAGGAGGCATCAACCTTCCAGAGTAATTTACTGGCTGGGGGGCCCTCCTTAGCTCACAGAGCCCTGGAGCGAGTTATACTAGAGCTGCCAGCAGAATCCTGCTATCTATTTACCAGAGACTTTTCAACTCTTTGATTTGAGGTTGGTTCTGGTTGGGACAATTGAGTGGGACCTCTTCAACTGGGCCAATCACCTGAGGACTTTCCAACGTGGTACACTGGGTGTGTGGTAGTGGGAAGGTTTGATTTTCCTTTTCTAATTGCTGTCTGTGGGGGGCATGGTGACCTAACTGCTGGTATTTCTCCACAGCTCAGATTCCAACACAGAGTAACCAATTCTCTAGGGTAAGACAGAGACCATCTGAAAATAAGACAGAGTCACTTAATCCCATCACATCAAGAAGGCCCCCAGTTTCACAGGCAGTAGCAAAGTACAGGTTGGCAAAACTCTAGGGGAAAAGGTACAAACACCAGTCCCAGTTTACAGGCAAAGGACTGGTCAATCACTACACCTAGAACCCCCATCCCAACTTATACTTACCTACTCATCCAGACAAATGGTGCAAAATAAATATGGGGCAGAATCAGCGGAAAAGCTCTGGAAACATGAACAACCAGAGTAGATCAAACCCCCAAGGAACAATTTGGTGGACACAAATGACAATCCAATGCATAAACAGATGGCTGAGATGTCAGAAATCGAATTCAGAATTTGGATTGCAAACAAGATCAATAAAATAGAGGAAAAATTGGAATTAGAAATTCTGGGAGCATTTCAAAAATTGTCTCAAGAA
>CAUYRH010044437.1:0-78833 GCA_963574655.1 Perodicticus potto
ATTCCTCCTGCTTTGTTTTTATTTCTGAGTAATGCCTTGGCTATTTGAGGTTTTTTCTGATTCCATATAAAACGAAGTACTATTTTTTCAAGATCTTTAAAATATGACAATGGAGCTTTGATAGAAATTGCACTAAAATTATATATTGCTTTGGGTAGTATAGACATTTTAACAATGTTGATTCTTCTCAGCCATGAGCATGGTATGTTTTTCCATTTGTTAATATTTTCAGTTATTTCTTTTCTTAAAGTTACATAGTTCTCTTTATAGAGATCTTTCACATCCTTCGTTAGGTAAACTCCCAAATATTTCATCTTCTTTGGCACTACTGTGAAAGGAATAGAGTCCTTGACTGTTTTTTCAGTTTGGCTATTGTTGGTATATATCCATGAAAAGAATCACTGTCTGGTGATGGGTAAGTTAAAAGCCTAGACTTCTCCACCACCAATTCATCCATGTAAGGACACTTTGCTTGTACCTCCCAAATCCAAATCTGCTTAAATAAAAAACTTAAAAAAAGAAACATTGTCTGTGGCAACTGAATAGAGTTAAAAATATACTTCTTAAATAATAAGATTTGAAAGTTGAAATTTCCCCTTGATCTATGGACTGAAGAATGAGTGTTGTGTTGCACACATGACAACATTCATCTTTTCGTACATATCCATCAGGGCTCTTGAATGACCAAGGGAATTCTCAATAAGCAATATTATTTTGATGGGAAACTTTTTTTCTGTGCAATGAGGTTAAAATATTCAGTAAAACATGCTATAAACAGATATGCTGTCATCCAGGCTCTGTTGTTCCATTTATAGAGTACAGACAGAGTAGATTTAACATAATTCTCAAGGGCTGTAGGATTCTCAGAACAGGAAAAGAGAATTAGTTTAAACTTGAAGTCACCATTTGCCTTATTCTCTGAGAGAATCAGCTTTCCTTTGAAGCTTTGGAGCCAGACATTGGCATATCCTCTCTAGCTATGGAAGTCCTAGATGGA
Organism: Perodicticus potto; assembly: GCA_963574655.1. Lineage (NCBI taxonomy): Eukaryota > Metazoa > Chordata > Mammalia > Primates > Lorisidae > Perodicticus > Perodicticus potto. The sequence goes on from CAUYRH010044437.1 coordinate 998, forward strand.
ATCTTCTACTAGAAGGCTATTTTGTCTACATTAAGAATCTTTTGCTTAGTGTAGCCACCTTCATCAATTATCTAAGCTAGATTTTCCAGAACTGAGATTTCTACATTAGCATGTGCTACTTTGCCTTGTACTTTTATGTTATGGAGATGGCTTCTTTCTTTAAACCTCATAAACCAACTTCTGCTAGCTTCCAGCTTTTCTTCTATAGCTTCCTCACCTCTCAGCATTCATAGAATTAAAGAGAGTTACTCTGGATTAGGCTTTTGCTTAAGGGAAAGTTAGTGGTTTGACCTTCTATCCAGACCACTCAAATCTTCTCTACTTCAGCAATGATACTATTTCACTTTCTTAATATTTGTGGGTTTGCTGGGGTAGCACTTTTAATTTCCTTCAAGAACTTTTCCTTTGAATTCACAACTGGGCTGTTTGGGGCTGTCTTGCTCAGTGGTGTTCATTATTGTCATTATGTGTTTTTCCGTGCAGTCTGTTTTTTGCCATGTCTTTCTCACTAAGCTTATTCATTTCTAGATTTTGATTTAGAGTGAGATATGTGACTTGTCCCTTCACTTGAACCCTTAGAGGACATTGTAGGGTTAATCACTGGCCTAATTTCAGTATTATCATGTCTCAGGCATAATATCTGGTCTTACATTCAAATTTTTTAATCCATTTTGAGATTTTTTATTTTTGGGGATTCATTAAGGGTACAAAGAACCAGGTGACATTGATTGCATTTGCTAGGTAAAGTCCCTCCCATAATTGTGCCTTGTCCCCAAAAGGTGTGTCACACACTGTAACCTCCCACCCCCTCCTCCTTCCCTCTCTCTGCTTTTCCCTTCCCCCACCTATTTTGAGTTTTGAGTTGGTTTTTGCATATGGAGAAAGACAGGGGTCCAGTTTCATTTGTCTGCTTATGGCTATCCCAATGAACTAACATGTCCCTGATTTCACTTCTAGTCTCGCCAAGTTTCACAATAAATTTAGGAATGACTGTTTGTTGCTCTAATTCAAGCTCTGACATTCTTATGACTGCATGGAAAAACATGTAACAGAAATAATGAACATCACTGAGAAGACAGCACCACACATAGACATGAACACAGCTGTGAGACACTGATACACCAAGCCTATGGAAGGAACCTTACCAAGTTGTTTGTACAGCCCTGCCAACATAAGTGCATGGCAGCAAGTTCATGAACTTATTTGTCAGACTATATTTGGAATCATCCTAGCATCCCTAGTATAAAATCCACGTAATCTTCTTGACGTGCTGTTGAATTTAATTTGCTAGTATTTTGTTGAGGATTTTGCAACTATGTTCATCAGGGATATTGGTCTGTAGTTTTCTTTTGTTGTTGTTGTTGTCGTGTCCTTCTGTTGTGTAGGTCTGATACTGGCTTATAAAATGAACTGAAAAAATTCCTTACTTTCCGATTTTCTGAAATAGTTTAAGAAGATTTGTCACAGCCCCTGTGGCCCTGGTCTCGATCGCCGCAGAAAGGAGCCAGGCAAAATGCTGATTAGAAGTACAAGCTAGTAGGAGGCGGGCTAACCTTGATTGCAGGGTAGGCTTGAGCAACCTCTGCAGTAACCTTTTATTGAGACAGCACAAGACAGGTGAGGGGAGTATTAGACAATGACTACGTGCCCACTGCTCGTCATGGGCTCGGGTTCTCTCTCTGCAAGGAGCACCTGCGGACGAATTGGCCTAGGGCCCGCCCCCCAGCTGCAAATCATCTTGCTCAGAGGTCGTCTGGCTCTTCGCGTCCTCTGCAAAGATTGACATTTGTTCTTCGTTTTATGTTTGGTAGAATTCAGCTGTAGATCATCCGGCTCTAGGCTTTATTTATAGGCTGGGAGCTATTTTGATGACTGATTTAATCTTGCTACACATCTGTTTAGGCCTTCTTTCTTCCTAGTACAATCTTGAAAGGTTGTATGTCTCCAGGACTTTATCCATTTCCTTTAAGCTTTCTACCTTTTTGGTATATGGCTGTTCATAATAATAGTGGTCTCTGATACCATATATTTCTATGGTGTCAGTTGTAATGTCTCCTTTTCCATGTCTTATTCTGTTTATGTGGGACTTCTCTCTTCTTTTCTTGGTTAGTTTAGCTCAGTGGTGGAGAAACTTTTCATGTTGAAAGGCAGCACTAATTTAGCTATAATTGAATAAGGCTGTATTCAAGAATCTTCAAGTAGATTTTTTTTGAAATGACATTATTTTATTAAACTATAACTACTATGTATTTAATAACCTCAAAACTCAAAAAACTATTTGCTAATTTTAATCAATACACAATCACAAAGATGTGTATAATCAACCCAAATGCCCATCAATACATGAGTGGATTAATAAAATGTGGTAAATGGTTCAGTGCCTGTAGCTCAGTGGTTAGGGTGCCAGCCACATGCACTGGGACTAGTGGGTTCACACCCAGCCAAGGCCTGCTAAAAACAACAATGACAACAATAACAAAAAAATAGCCAGCCATTGTAGCAGGCACCTGTAGTCCCAGCTATCAGGAGGCTGAGGCAAGAGAATCACTTAAGCCCAAGAGTTTGAGGTTTCTGTGAGTTGTGACACCATAGTACTCTACTGAGGGTGACATAGTGAGACTCTGTCTCAAAAAAAAAAATATGGTGTATGTATACTATGGAGTACTATTAAGCCATAAAAAATGGTGATGTAATACCTTTTGTAACAACCTGGATGGAACTGGAGACCATTTTTCTAAGTGCAGTATTGTAACAATGGAAAAACAAAGATTATACATACTCACTATTTAACTAGAAATAATTGATCATCAGCCCAACTTTACTAATAAATGTGCACCCATGAGTACATTTATTAGTAAAACTCAACAGAAAGCGAGCAGGTGGGAGGGGGCAGGAGGAGAGAGATAAATTCCCACCTAATGGGTACAATGCATGCTATTCAGGTGATAGGCATAGTTGTAACTTTGACTCAGATTGTGCAAAAGCAATTCATGTAACAAAAAGGTTTGTACCCATTACATTCTGAAATTAAAAAATAAACTTAACCTTTTAATAACTTTGTCTGCTTTTGTTAGAAAGCATTTGAATATTTGGTTGTAACCTGGAGGTCCGCCATGTCAATAGAGCCTCCAGATGAGCATCAGTCATTAGGGGCCTTAAGGGCATCTTGATTGGGTTAGGTAGGAGAATGTAGATTCGTGGCAATAAGTGGCTGAAAAGCAAGCAAGTACTTTTAGGGCATATTGCCAAGGACCTGGTATTCTCCTAAATTTTTCCACATTTCATTCGTATATTCCTTAGCGTTAAACAACAATTTTAACATATTGTCTACTGAGAGCTCAATCAATTCCATCTGTAATTCTTTAGGTGCCTTGATGATTCAACTAGGTGAGGATGAAATGCTAATTTGAATGTGATGTCATGATCAGTGAACCTTTCATTGTATTCTCCAATTAATAGTTCTACAACAGCTGCATATTCTTCAAATGATTTATATATCATTGTGTTTATCAATGATCTTTGCTATCTGGGGAAAATATTCATTTGAAATTTCCTTTTAAAGAAGTGTTTAGAAAAGGAAGCTTTAAAAAAAATGCTTGGATTTTTTGTGATGCACCATATATAGACTTAGTTTTACCTTGTTATCTTTGTTTTGATTTGACATGATATCACACAAAAACACTGCATTCTTATACGAATCTTTCAATATTTCACATTGTTGATTCTGTTTTCATAAAATTTGACTATCTGCTCTTGCAGAAATAAAATTTCAGTTAATACCTGTCTCTGCCAACACATTTTAGAACAACTACAGCAAATCCACACTGAACACCTTGTTTAAGTTTAGCATTTTACAAAACTGAAGATGCTGTGTTGTGTTTGTGGGAATATTGTAAATGATAATAACTTGTTGCAAAGTTTCACTTAAGATAGTAGCTTTAGCACAGAGATTTTGCTGATGCTGGATACAATGAAAAGAAACAAAAGCATCTGGATCTGTTAATACTTTTTTTTCAATCTGTGCGATAAACCCTTCATATGTTCTGTTATAGCAAGTGCACTGTCTGTATGCACACTCACTAAATTTACCCAGTTCAGTCCAACTTCACATTAATCCCCCAAATTGTTGAAGATATCCATTCCTTATATTCTGTTCCTAAGGGCTCCCAAGGTAACTCTTCTATCATGACTTGAATGAAATATAAAATCTGTGCCACGTCAGTAGTACAGGTGATTCAAACAAAGTGATTGAATAATATGCATTTTCCTTTTGAAGTATTGCATAAAGTTGTTCTGTTAAGTCGAAGGCTAATTTATACTTCTTATCAGTTGTAGTTCTCCTTGGGAGAGACAGCTGTTTGTATTTTGTAACGTTACCAGGGTTGAAGCATTCTACAACTTTGACAATGCATCCTTTCTTTTGAGACAGATATCACTCTGTTGCCTCTGCCATGACTTCATAGCTCACAGCAACCTCAAACTTCTGGTTCCAGCAGTCCTCTTGCCTCAGGCTCTCAAGTACTTGTGACTACAGGTGTATACCACTATGCCGAGCTAGTTTTTCTATTTTTAGTGACATGGGGTCTAGATCCTGCTCAGGCTGGTCTGGAACTCCTGAGTTCAAGGACCCACCTACCTCACTCTCCAGGGTGCTAGGATTACAGGCATGAGCCTCTGGGCCCAGCTGACAATGCATTCTTTCACTAGTCACTAAATGCCTTCTCTTTTTTCTGAGTATATAAGCTACTTACAAGTTGACTCAGTGGCATCATTCTCAAGTCTTATTGATGCTTGAAATGATAGTCTTTCTTTTGCTTTTCATCTTTTAATTTCTGCAATACAACCTTTCATTCCTCTTCCTCTAATTTAAAATATTTGTGGCCCTTATGAGATTATAATAATCATGAGCATTGAATTTCTTTAACGTTGATACTGCAATATCACAAAGCATACAACTTATCTTTTCTTTAGCAGAAACAAGATAATATTGCAATTCCCAATCCTCATTAAGAAACCTGTTTCCTTCCTTCAGTGCTCTGTTGGTCTTTGACACAATGAGCTGTTAAGCAGATAGAACTAAAATAATACTATTGAGCTGTGGATCTATTTACAAATTTCACTTCAAACAGAAACAGTGTACTATTGGCAAAAGCTGATAATGGACAGGCATACTTGAGGAGCACAGCAGCCATCGATTTAACCCTCTGGCTTAAATGTTCTAATTGTACCAGTCAGTCTGAGAGGATTTCTTCCTTGAAATGCATTTTATTCTTTGGTCTTCTACATATTTTCATTTTAAAAATAAAATAAAATACACAAGACAAACAAAAAGGTATTAATAAAAATAAAATAATTTGTTCTGTAAAATGTTGATTCAGGCAAAAGCCTGCACTTAAGAATCCACGTGGTCTTAAGGCCATAGGTTCCCCACTCCTGGTCTAGCTAGTGGTTTATCAATTTTGTTTACCTTTTGGAAGAGCCCATTCTTCATTGTTTGTTTGTTTGGGTTTTTATTTTGGTATAGTTCAGTTAGTGCTGCTGTGATCTTCAGTGTTTCTTTCCCTCTGCTAACTTTGAGTTTGGTTTGTTCTTGTTTTTGTAGTTGCTTGAGGAAGGGCATTAGGTTGTTAATTTGTGATCTTTCTACTTTTTTGATGTAGTCATTTAATTATATAAACTTTCTTCTGAGCGTTTCCTCTTTTTTACTGTATCCCACAGGCTTTGGTATGTTGTGATTTCATTTTCATTCATTTCAAAAATTTTTTAAATTTCTTTCTTAATATCATTGTTTACTGAGTGATTGTTTAGGAACACGTCATTTAACTTCTATGCATAGTTTCTGAAGTTCCTCTTTGTATTAATTTCTAGCATTTCCTCTAGTTTTCTAGTTTGTCAGCCCGTGGTTGTTCGTCATAATACTAGTTTTTGAAGATCTTTTGTATTTCTGTGGCATGAGCTGTCATTGTCTGAGAAGATACTTGATATAATTAGATTTAGAGAAAAGTATTAAGACTTGTTTTGTGGCCAAACATATGGTCTATCTTGGAAAATGTTCCCCATGCTGGTGAGAAGAATTTATATTCTGTAGTCGTTGGGCTGAATGCTCTGTCTGGATTCCACCACTGCCATCCTGAGATTCCATGCGACTCCCCCACTCCTGCCTGCCCCCTGCCTTCTGCCCTCCACTGATGGATTCACCCCAAGTATTTGCCTCTCTGCTCATTTGCTTGACTACACATGATTGGTAAAATCTAGACCATATACTTGTACCTTAGTTCCAAGACAGTTCACTATATCAGTTCTTTTTTAATTATAGAAACCGCTACTCATAATATAGTAAGTTACCAAAAATAAAGAAGGACATGTAATGATTCTGGACAATCACTTTGGGTATTTTTTTTTTTTTCACTATCTATTCCACTGGAGGTGATTGCATTGAGAGCTGTGCCTTTATCCTTTTTGTTCTATCTACTGCAGTGAAGAGACCATACCTTGGAAAATAAACTGCTTCCCTTCCATTGCATAGATGTAGGAAACAAAATTGAGGTGAAGGGAGACTTTCTCTCGCACCGTGAATGAGTAGCACTCTCGTAATAGAGGGTAAGCTGCTTCATATGGCAAGATCTCTAAGATATGAGACATAGAAGTCACAAAATAAAAATGCCCTCCTCATCTTCACATGCATGGTGCTGATTTTTCATAAGCATAGGACGACCCAAACTGGCAACTTAAATTCAATTTCCAGGAGGACGCTTTCTTTGTCAATTTCTAAATTGAGAATTGATCCAGGGCTCTTCAGAATACACTGAGATGAACACTGTGTAAACATGATTGTTTCATGTCTTCAGTATATTCAGGAACTTACACTCATTTCTTACACCTTGTACATCATTAATCTATTTATCACAGTGTGGGCCCAGCATAAACCAAAAGTGGTATTTCTTTCTTCTTACTTCTGAAAACATCTATTATTTCTAAAAAATACACCTGTAATTAGTAATAAATATTTTTGTGCTTACAACATACAAAGTCAATTTCCTAGACGTATTCTTGTTGATGTGTATCAGAAGTGCTTCACATTGACCTTTGCTATGGGAGGAATTGTGTCTGTACAGAGTCATTTGTTAAATTCCTAATCCCCAATTGTTCCGAAAGTGGCCTTATTTGGAGATAGGGTGTTTACAGAGGTAATCAATTTAAAATAAGGTCTTCTGGGTGAACTCTCATCTATTTTCTCTTGGCCGTCTATGTAGGGGAAAGTCGGAGACAGACACGAGCACATGGAGAGTGCCGTGTGAAGAGGAAGGCAGAGATCAGGGTGATGCTTCACCAAAGATTGTGAGCAATCTTAATCACTTCTTCAACGCGGTAGTGGGACAGAAGCTCTTCTTACTGAGGAGCTCCGTTCAAGGCAGTCTGGAAATGAGAAGCTGACATAGGAAATGACTGCTCTGATCCACACCGTGGGGGCTACTTCTTTCACCTCCTTGGATTTAGTTTTCTCCTTTCTTTGCAACTAAATATCAAAATAAAGTAGCTGAGTTTCTGATACTGGAAGAAAAGCAGCAAACAAATAGTTCACTCATGTTTTATTCCTTTAGGGCCCCTGCAGCTCTGTCTTGTCCAGCCTCATTTACCAGGACACTAATTTGAGGTCTGAGGGAAGGGTCTCAGCAAGCATTGAAAAGCATGAACGTACTTAGCCTCATCCGAAACATATCTGCTCCTTCCATGGTCTAGAATTAAACTTGTCAGTGAGTCAAGGACGTAGAGACTCTCAGCCTTAAGCAAATATCACATGATCCTAATTAGCTTTATTTGGGGAGTTCCATCATGACTCTTCTCCCACTGAGTTTTTCCTGCCTTTATTCCTTAACTCTACTTCTTGGTGTAGAGTAGCAAATCTCCTCTTTTTGTCTTTAGTGATTCCGTTGTTCAGATTCTGCTATTCTTCCACAATCATGGTTATATATTTTTTCACATAAAACACAACATAAGGTTTTCTTTTTTTATTTATAGCAATGAAAAATAAATGAAAAGAATATGAGAATAGAAACACAGTAATGGTTATAGGCCTGATGAAAAGTCTTTAAAGGTTGTATTTCATTCCTGCAGCAATTAAATGTAACGGAAGGATCAGAGCAGGGCCCTAGGAATAATCCTTGCATTTTGGTGCTGCAGAGAAGTCATAGGAAAGCCAGTGTCCCAGAAACAAAAAAATGATGTTGAAAGTTGTGTTGTATGGAACCCTGACAACCAGACTGGGTTAGGATTCATAAACAAAATATACATGTTTGCTTTTATTCTGCTTTATACTTAACATCAGATTACTTGTGGTTTATTGTTAGGATTAATATTTCCATCCTGAACTATTTTTATGACCAAATGTGAAGCTTGTCATCAGGATTGCTACTTGCTCTGCCTAGCCTTGTACAAAATAAGAATGCAGAGCCTCTTATTCAAAAACTATTAACAATTTCAAGACAGCAACAGCAGAGCATGAAACAAAATGTTAAGGTCCTTTCAAGTGTGAGTCCCTGTGTGATCACACAGGTCTTCTATCTGTGAACCTGGCTGTGGCTGTCACTCTTAGCAAGAACAAGAGGAAAAGGGGCTGTCAAATTGCTTTATCCTGACAAAATGACCTAAAGAGGATTTCCCTCCCCAAATTTGTTCTACCAAGCTGGAATCTCTGCTTAGCTTTCTCTATTCTGATTGCCTCATACAGAGTGGAGAACGGCCTTATGTTTCAATGAGGCTTCGTGGATCATAATTCCCTTTTGTATTTATGGTTTACATAGATTATGAGGTTCTGGGCAGTTGTTATTCTTCACAGGAGTGTATGCATTATAGATTTATTTCCTCCTTGTGCACTAATGATATGTGTGATAAAAAGGTCCAGCATTTTATTTTCTAAATATCATGCTTGGATAGCTGCGCAGTTCAGTTACAGGGACCTATGTCAATAGGCATCTTACCTGTGTGCTTTTAATACCTATTTGTGTGTCCATGGAATGAAGTGATACTATGCATTGATGAAATATACAATATGTGCGTAAAAGGCACATAGAAACAGATGGCGGTGAACTAGAGTTAAGTTATTTATCCTACTTCATATGAGAAACTGCACTAAAATTAATCATGTTAATACATTATATTCTGAAAAAGATCATTGCTTAAATTAGAGTCCGGTGAACCATGTATTGCCCCTGAAATACAGAGTAAAAGATTGATAATTTGACAAGCTTTGAATGGTCTTATAATAAAGCATTTCTGGACATTTATTTAAGAGACAATAGATGTAGCTTAACTTCCTTTTTATATTTAAAAATAAAAATATGTTGTCATTATAACCACTCAATACTACATTATTATCAGAAACAAAAGTATGTCAATGCTCCTGGTGAGACGGACTTCACAGCTTTGTTTCACACCAGCAACACAAGGCTCTGTGCTCCAGTGGGCCCTGCACTTCGGTTAAAGCTTGGATAACACTGTCTGGAAATTCTTAATACTTTTTTAAGTGATAAACTCCACATTTTTATTTTACATTGGAGCCTGCAAATTATGTAGCACCTCCTGGCTCCTGAATAATTGGTACTTAATGAATTCTGTGCATTTTGGACACGTAGGTTATGATTGATTTATAATTTTTTGAAATTATTTTGTTTTGTATTCCTGATATCTCATTCCTTCATCAAGCCACTGCCACCCGCTTTCTTTACCAAGTCTCTGTTTGTATATGTACTTCTCCACCTATCTTGTGATATTGTCTTGAAATGCCATTATAATGCCAAGTTAAATGACTTTTAAAAAGGCTGCTGAATTCCTGGAAGCCTCATTAATGGTAGGGCAAGCTCCTGGCATATTCTACAGACAATCTAGATTTCTCAAGACTAAAACTAAACTCAGAATTTTCACCCTTAAAGTGCTCCCCTTCCTGTATTCCCTGTCTTAATCAGTGGTGGTAACTGATCTCTGAGCTGGAAATTTGGAAACCATCCAGAATCCTGGTTTTATTTTTCCACCTATATCACCATGTTCTGCAGGTATTAATCCAGAAATATTTCTTACTTCTTTCTGGTTTCTCTATTGCTGTCCCTTTGTTACATTTTCTTATCTTTACAAAGTACTCCAAGTTGATTTCTGATCCTCTGTTCTCATTGCTTTCCAATCATTTGCTTTTTTCAGACACAAAAGAGATTATTTAAAAGGTAGATCTTGAAATATAGTGCTGAGGATAAATTCTTTATTTCACTATATCAAATTTCAAAGTAAAGAGAGTTTATTTCAAATTTTGCCTTAAATTAGGACAAATGATCTTTTTCATGTTTTTCTATTTTTGAAATTTTAGGGACTCAACAAACTGACCAATTTTACATTCCACTATAACCATCATTCCTTTTATGTTCAAACTGTCACAACTCTGGCAAGTAGAGGCTCCCTTCATATTGGTTTCTGGCTCCCTTTGAAAGGACCCTATTAATCTTGGGAAATTTTCTTATTTCTGGATAAAAAATTTTGTTTCAGACTCATTTTTATTTTTTTTTTCCCTAGGCAAGGAATTAGTCATTTCTCCAAGAAGATGTTGGAGTTCTTCAGTGGGAAATGTATTGAGAGTCTTTAATCTGAGCACTGGATAGAGAGGCTTACTAATTTTGGCCGTCATTTATTTAAGTCTGTTTCAATAGAAAAAACCCAGAATCTATTCATCTATTACCTACCATCTATTAAACTATATGTAAATTATAGCTAAAGTTTTTATTTGTATTTCAATTCAATTTAAAAATAATTAGTTTTTACATATTTTTAATTTATAATAGTCTTTTTTATAATGTAATTCTTGATAACTAAACTAACATAATTATTTAATTTACCATACAGCATAAGGAAAAGCAGTTTTAAAAAGTTCTAATTGATAAGGTAAAGTTCTAAATTATAGCAGAACCCTAGCTCATAAATGTGGAAGAACTAATAGAAATAGATAATCTAAGTTTGTAAATCCAAATGTAATTTTTCCTTTAGGAAAGGAATATCAATTGGTTGATAAGGAACTAAACATTTGGCTAGTGCCAAAAAGCACCACATAGATTAAAATGGAAAAATATAACACAGTGGAGGAATCAGACTGCCCCAATGTAGTCTGGGGGTAATATTTATTACCCCTAAAGATGTGTCAAACTGAAATTTGTATGTTTTATGATTCAATATTATACAAAGTACACAACATCACTAATAATGTTCTCATTAAATATGTTTAACTTGAATTGTCAAACCATAGATATAATATTTATATTTCAGAAAATATAGAAGATAGGGCAAAAAAGCTAAAGAACATTACAAGAGAATAAGCAATTCTGTATAAGGAATATTCCGCAGGACAATTTTCCTAGTTTCTAAATAGGCCCAAGTCATAAAGAAGAGAATGTGCGTGAAATCAAAAATACTTATCGTATATAACCATCATTGCCAAACTTTGCAAAGAAAAATGTTAAAAGACTTAAATCAATTGAGAGGTGTTTACCATGTTCATTGATTTGATCTTAGATTGTTAAGATTCATCAAATTAAGAAAATCCAATCAAAAACCTAGTAAGTTTTATTAAAGAAATTGAAAACCTAATTTTCAAACTTATATGCAAAGACAAAGGACCTAAAATATTCATAATAGTCTTTAAAAATAGAAAAAATTAGAGAACTAATACTAACAAATATCCAGCCTATAATATCTGTGATAATCAATACACTGTCATTGCTATCAGTAGAGACATAAAAATCAACTGAAGACAACATGGATTTTATAAATAACTCCACAATTCTATGATTGATTTATTTTCAACAAAGTCATCAATGTGATTCAATTGTAAAGGCAATCATCCTTTTTTTTTTTTCTAACAAGTGAACAGTTTATTAAGAATTAAACAAAGGTATGATGTGATAAAGATAGGTATAATAGTACTACTCACACAAAAACTTAAATTTCACCTCAAAAAAAAAATCACAAAACAAAAGAGAAAGCAATTTCACTGTTCTAAGATAGGATACTTCATGCAAAGTATTAACTCTTCCCCCCCAAAGCCCAACCTCCCAACGAACAAAAAAAAGAGTTCTATATAGGAGTTTTTATAAGAGTCATGTGAGTATTATATAGGAACATTGATTAATATGTGTTTCATATATTAGTTATTGTATATAAATATTCTTAATACACTTATGGAAGTACTTAACTTACAGTATGCATTCAATACTTTCTTGTTTCTATACTTTTTCATGTTAAATAATGATAATGTACTATAAAAATTGAGTATTTTCTGCATCTACTTTATTTAATTCATTTATATAAATCTGTAAAAATATAGTTATAATTTAGATATTTTTGTAGGTGATTTCTGGATTATAAATTTTTTATTTATACAATGACTTAAGCACACGTTATGCAGTTGTAAAGCTCTTCACATTTGCAGACTTTCTCTTCAACATGAATTTTACTGTGTACAGAAACAGTGCATACTGGCATGAGACTTGGCCACATCTTCACATTGTTTCCATTTTTCCTCCTATGGTTTCTCTTATGTTTACTAAGACTGAGGACCACTGAAAACTTTGCCACATTATTGACATTTGGAAGATTTCTCTCCAATATGAATGTTCTTATGTGTAGTAAGGTTTCAGCTCAGGTTAAGGTCATTGTCACACTGTCCACATTTGTAGGATTTCTCTTCAGTTTTAATTCTTCTATACTTAGCATGCTATGAACACCAGGTAAAGGCATGGCCACGGTCTTCAAATGGAGGGTTTCTCTCCTGTGTGATTTCCTCCATGTACAGTGAGTTAGAGTTTGCCACACTGTCCATATTTATAAGGTTTCTCTCCAGAATAAATTCTTAAATGTCTAGAAATGTTCACAAACTAATGAAAGATTTTTTTTTTTTTTTGGAGACAGAGTATCACTATATTGCCATCAGTTGAGTGCCATGGCGTCACAGCTCACAGGAACCTCAAACTCTTGTGCTTAAGCAATTCTCTTGCCTCAGCCTCCCAAGTAGCTGGGACTAGTCACCTGCCACAATGTTCAACTATCTTTTTTGTTGCAGTTGTCATTGTTGTTTAGCAGGCCAGGGCCAGATTCAAACCCTCCAGCTGCCGTGCATGGGGCTGGCGCTATAACCACTGTGCTACGGGAGCTGAGTCTTGATGTGTTTTTGTTTAAATTAGAAACATTTGTAGATTAATCTGCCTTTTGGCATAAGAGATATACATCCTAAATACAGAAAAATAAAAGAAAGTACTAAAATTCAAATGAACATAGTTGAGTACTAATTCTCGACATGTTCTTAATGGTAAGTTGATATATATTTCAGACTTTCCTGCTGCTCAATCAAATATTTAAGGGCATATAAATGGGAAAAAAATTCTTTAAAACTAGTCTTCATGGGATCATAAACATTGCCTTTGTCAAGAAAAGTTTGGGGAGATGTAAGTTGATAATCTATGACACTTTTATGAGATTTTGAAATATAAATATGCCTAATGAATCCCTGAATTCATCTATTTATGTGTATATTGAATAAGCATTATGGTCCAAAATTACTCTAAATTCTAGGAATTCAGTAGCAATGAAGGAGATATCCAGGTTTTATAATTGAGGGATAATTATCTAATCTTTAATCTTCACAAGAGGCAAAGAAACAATATGTATGTAGACAAATATATAAAATTCATTAAATAGTACCATGAAGTAAGTAAAAGGAGAGGATATTCAGAGTAATTTAGAAAGCAATGCTTGAAGCTGAAACCTAAAGTCAGGAAAGAACCAGCCATCAGAGGACATGGTGACTTACAGTGCAAAGGCTCGATTGTTGTGATAGGCATAAGGTGTTTTTCAAAGGGCTAAAGAAATACTGTCATGATTAAAGCATTAAATTATGAAAAAAGTTATTAAAGATGGTATTTAAAATGTATGCAATAGCTAATCATGGACCAAAAACTCTAAAATAGTCTCTTAAATGCAAAAAAAAAAACCAAAAACAAAAACAAAAAAACCCACCAGAAAACAAAACACTTAGGGATTTCTAACAAGGGTGAAAAGAAGAACATTAAAAAAAATCCCATTCATTATTATGAGTATACCAGAGGAAAAAGTTTAAGCAGGGAATTCGATTAGTAGGCAATTACAACAATCTAGGTGAAAATAAGAATCTTGGACAATAGTGTTAATAGTGAACATGGAGAGAAGTGAACTCTTTTCACAGGTAGTTTGACACTGAGTCCAAAAGCTCTTTGAAGAAGTGTAGGGTAAATAAGGACTAAGGATGGCTTCTAGGTTTTCAGATCTAGCAACTGAGTGTAGAGTAGTTCAACTATTATTTACAAACTTGAGTAAGATTGAGGTAAAATATAGCTTGCAGAGGTCCAGGCTACATAAGAATTCTATGTGGACACATCAAGTTCAGGTTGTCAGCTAGATAAATTAATGAAAATACAAACAAGTAGTTCTATTTGTGGTTCTGTGGTTCAAGGGAGGATTTTCTACCACATAAGTTAATCTCCAAGTCATTGTTGCACAGATAACATGAAAGACCACAAGGCCGTGTGACAGCCGTTAGAGAGGGGCTATAATTATACCTAGGGGAACAGTTAACCATGAAAGATTCATCAGAATAGGAGGAATTAGAAAAATAAAACGTTAAAAGGGGAAAAAACTAAGAGATTTGAATAGTAATTGAACTTGTATAGAGTAAAATAAACATATAATATACACAAGAAATAAATACTCTGTGTGGTAATAAAAACATGATCATAAGCTTAAACAAATAATGATAGGTGAGAATTATTTTCATTTTGTTTATAACCTATGTAACATTTGTTAGGCAATATTCTAGCTCCTTATAAATTTTAGCTCATTTAAGCCTGACAGCAACTCGTTTAGGCGTTTGACAATAAAGCAAGAGGACATTAAAAAAAAGATTATAGTCACAAAATGTACCCTTGTTTTAAGTACCAATCAATTGAATTTAAACACAGCTAATTCCACAATGAATAGGGCTGCCCTAAATTTATTTGGCAATATAAAAATGTGTATATGGTTTAAGCAAAACTAAGGAGGGAAACCAGTTTTAAAATGGCATGCAACATAGGTTCTGTGAATATTGAAACACACATAAATATAAAATTAACACCTAATTTGCATCATTAATGGTAACTTGCAAGTTTTGAAATGAATTGGAGAATCTATAATTTTGCAATTTCTAAATTAAAAGCTGTAAGATATCTTTCCATAATTTAACTTTTTGTTAGAATCATGGAGTTTATTTCATAATTTCAGAATTAACACATGACTGATAGGTTTTAGAAGTAGTAGGTAAGAGTGCGATTTCTTCAGCAATCTGTTACTTTCACTGATTGAATTGATAATTCCATGGAGCTTTAAATTATATTTCCTCCTTTACTAGTCTCCATATACCCCACTTGACTTTTAAGGCTGGGTCAATGCAGCATGGTAAAGAATAACATAGTTTTCTATAAAGCGTCGTATTGAGGTCATGCAGCTCTGAACTGAAGTGTTTGCCAGTTGTGTTATATCAGCCGAACCTCTCTAAACATTCCAAATGTGCAGGCAGAATGAGGAATGAAGACCCTATTCTTAACAAGGGAAAACACCCTCCAAAAAGGAAAAAATAAAGAAATAAGCTGAGCAAGGTGGAATAGAGAAAAGTCAACTAGTCTTACCTTTAAACCAGCCAGGGCCAAATTTCTTACCTGAGCAGTTTCCTGGAAGCCTGGCCTGTAGGGGATACAGCTTGCAAACATCCCTGCTGGGTCTCTGAACACTCTGAAGGAACAATGGCCACAGAGGAAGCTGTGCGTAAGGCCTGTGTAGAAAGATTAACTAGGCCATCCCTTGCACAGTCAACAGCCAAAGCAAATACCCTTGGTGGAGATTTGTCTTTTGATTGGAGCAGAGATCATGGGAACACCCTGAGCCCTGAAATACGGATAGGAGGGCTCAAATCCCTTATCACAGAGGAAGACCCTCTGTGGTGAAGATCAGAAGAAAATTCCCCTGTCCCACCGATTCTTCAGAGGAGATTGATGCCAGTGGTGTTTTACTCCACAGAGAACTAGAGGGGATTAACATCCCCTTTGGTATCCGTGTATGTGACCACAGCCAGGAGGGTGCCCCCACACAAAGCTCAGGTTTCAGATTTCTCAAGACTGCTCAGATCCTTAAAGTTGAAGATTATAGAAACAATAGGAGCTGATATGCTTGTTCAGAGAAACTGCTGACATCTTTGTTCCCTTCCTCAGTTAACCTTCCACATTAAATGAGCAAATAGCGTTCAATATAGCTGAGTGGAACAAACAGTTGGGTACCACCTCTGTGAACCCCATAAACTAGCAGTGGTCCCTGTGCTCCCAGCTTTGAAAATTCTATCCTGCGTGTCTTGTCCCTTTGTGTCTCATAGTTTCTAAGTTTACATTTCTTCAGCTGGTCACCACCAGCTCCACAGGTCTTAACAAAACCCTTCCCCCAGGGAAGGACCCTGGTACAAATATATCAGAATGAAGTATCTGTGATATGTCACAAAAGATTATATACAGATAACCAAACTGGAAAATCTAGTCAGTAGTATTTACTATCTATCTATTTATTTATTTATTTTCTCTTTTTTTTTTTTTTTTTTTTTTTTTTTTGAGGCTGAGTCTCCCTCTGTTGCCCAGGCTAGAGGGCTGTGGTATCAGCCTAGCTCCCAGAAACCTCAAACTCCTGGGTTCAAGTGATCCTCCTGCCTCAGCCTCCCAAATAACTGGACTTACAGGCACCTTACCAGAACACCTGGCTAATTTTTCTATTTTTAATAGAAACAGGTTCTTGTTCTTGCTCAGGTTGGTCTCAAACTCCTGAGCTCAAGGGATCCTCCTACCTCAGCCTCTCAGAATTGCTGGGATTACAGGCATGAACCACCGCGCCCAGCCAGCAGTATTTACTTTTTGTTCAAGTTAAGCATACTGAGCTTTGTTACCCTGGATAATATTTTTTTGGAAATATTTTTAATAAGCCTCTTAAAAGTATCTCAGAGGGATGGATAATAACAAAGAAGGGTATATGAAATGTAATTTTCATCTCTCTGAGCCAAAGTTAGGTTAAATAAAATGATCCTAGGCTCCTTTTCTCTAAATTTATAAATATCTTTTATTGTTTACATCAGTGACTTTAACTTAAGTTTTATTTTTCTCTAACGAAAACTACTTTTTTTACATTGCTCAGTAAAACATTTTTCTCTACAATGAGCTCAGTACTTTTTAGTTAAAATAATATAGAACACAGCATTCTAGCTTAATTCAATTAAGTGCAATCCAATATATATTTGAGGAATGACATTAGATAGAACAAAAAAACTAAACTAATTTTAACTTTTAGATAATACACACAAAAGAGAAGTGATCTCATTTATATCAGACATTCATAAATATAAAAGTCATACTGAAATTTATTCAGGGGCATATTATGAAAATATTAGGAATGAACACAGCACATCATCTGTGCTGTCTGCTTTTAAAAGCTATCAGGGATCAGTAAGAAACTTAATAAAAATAAAAAATCAAAGATATTAAATAGAAACTCTCTGCCAACAATGTGATACAATGTAGCCTTTCTGATATGTAGCATAGGCGGCCCTCTCAATCACAGGTGTTTGGATGATCCTGTAGATATATTTTATATTTCATAATAAAACACTATCAGAATCTTCAGAATGGGCAAAGCTCTGGCAATAAATTTGTCACAACATGATAAATCCAAACAGAGTGAATCAAGGTATAAATATAAAACTTTGAAGTTTTCATCCACTTTGGCTCTTCAGAGATTTGGCTGGCTCACAATGTCTATATAATAAACTATAGCAAAGGGCTTAGTGGGTTTTTCCTACCAAAAAAAAAAAAAAAAGAGTGAGGTCAGACAATTAAGTTCACAAACTCATCCTAGAAAATGTACTATGTACACCGCTTTGAATATCAGTACAGTCAGCTCAAGTTCCTCCTGTTAGGAAGCTATGCACCAACACCAGCACCTGGTTCCCCTTTTAAAGCAGTTTTGGACCCGTTTTTTCTAGAATGGCCATCTGAGATGTCTTGTTATGAGTATATATTGTAGAAAAGCAAGGTCATTTTCTTACCATGTAAGAATTTTAAGCATCAAACTTGGATATAAACATTTACATAGTATGCAAAACATGTAAAATTTAACTTTATTCATTTTTTTCCCTTGGGTTTTAAATAAAATGTCTTTTTAAGCATAAATAGCTACATTATTAAGATATGCAATAGTGTCTAAGAGTTACTTGTGAAGTGATTTTGGTTCAAATTGAAGATTAAGAATCAAATCTCATAAAGGCTGTATTAGCTTGCATTTCCACCAGCAGTGCAGAAGTGTTCCCTTCTCTCCACATCCACACCAACATCTGGAGTTTTAGGATTTTGTTATGTGGGCTAATCTTATTAGAGTTAGATGATATCTCAAAGTGGTTTTGATTTTCATTTCTCTAATGATTAAATATGGTGAGCATTTTTCCAAGTGTTTGTAAGCTATGAGCCTGTCTTCTTCTGAGAAGTTTCTGTTTTTGGAAGGAAGTTTGAAGAATACTCAAGGAACTAAATGTGGACCTACCACTTGATCCTGCAATCTCCCTACTAAGTATTTACCCAGATGATCAAAAATCCTTTTACAAAAAAGACATTTGCACCAGAATGTTTATTGAAGCCCAATTCATAATTGCTAAGTCATGGAAGCAGCCCAAGTGCCCAATCAACCTATGAATGGATTAACAAATTGTGGTATATGTACACCATGGAATATCATGCAGCCATCAAAAATACGGAGACTTCACATCTTTTGTGTTTACCTGGGTGGAGCTGGAACATATTCTTCTTAGTAAAGTATATCAAGAATGGAAAAAAAAGTATCCAATGTATTCAATACTACCATGAACTCAGTTTATAATCACCTACACGTTCACAGGAATGGTAGAACATAACTGTAGTCCAGAAAGTAGTAGGGAAGAGGAGAGAGAGGGAGGAGACTGGAAGGAGGGAGGGTCTCTGGGGGGATCCAACCTAACGTGCATAATGCAATGACTCATTTCTATACTATCAAGAGTAGAGTACGAATGTTTTTGCTACAACAAATAAGTAAACAAGGAGATGGTTATGTTAATCAGTTAGATGTAAGCATTCTACATTGTATATCAAGTCAACACATTATACACCATAAATGCATTAATGTACACAGTTATCATTTAATAAAGAATTAAAAAATAAAACAATAAAACAAACAAACAAAAAAGAATCAATTCTCAAGATTCCCATGTTCATTTTCTCTGTCTCAGGTAAAGCCTTATATACTTACTTTCCGTGGATAGTTAAAATGACTTTCCTACATGACAAGGCATACCACATAATTTCAACCAGAGGTGTCAAGATGGAATAATGTATCACTTATTAAGAAAATGCATTTCAATTTAACAAAGGATACTATAATTTAATATAACACTAAGTAAAAATGAAACCTAAGTTACTAACATATAGTTTTCATACTTGGGTATTTTTCTAGAATTTCTCAATGTGCATATTACAGGATAGTAGTGGCTTAACAAGTATATTCTAAAATAATTAGTAAAATGAATACATAAATAAGTATTATGAAAAGAGAAAATAAATTGAACATCTCTACTTTAATATTTCTTATATGTTCAATAAGCAACTGGGTAAGCATCTCTTATGAACATTTAAAAACAATTTCTATTATGGGCAAAGGTGGAACCAACTACTCCAAGATCCTTCATTGTGTGTGTAAAATAAAAAGCCATTACAGAGTTTCATAACTTGACATATAATACTAAAATATCTATTCCCACAAAACGTTGATACCTTTGCCTAAAATATCTACAATCACTTCATAATAAGGAATTTGTTTTATTCATTTTTAGGAATAATGACCCCCAACTACATGTAATACAAATTGTAAAACCATAGGTGTATCATCTGATGTATTTCTGTTTATTTATTTATTTATCTATTTTGTTTTGTTTTAGTGGGCCAAATTATTTTATTTATTTTTTTAAATTAAATCATAGCTGTGTACATTAGTGCAATCATGGGGTACAATGTGCTGGCTTCATATACAATCTGAAACATTTTCATCCAACTGTTCGCCATAACCTTCACGGGATTTTCTTGTTTATTGTATGAAAACAGTAGCTTTGGCTACTCTGGCAAGAATAAAAAATAAAAAAGTAAACCAAGAAGGAAATATTGATGAGACCAAGATGACATTTGCTTTATTTTTATATATTTTTATGATAAAGGCAAAAGAATTGTTGATGAATGGAGTAAGGTGTGAAAGAAAGGTGGAAAGAGGAAAAAGTGGAAATGAGTGTTACTGTTAAATACAATTGTAGAAAACTATGTGTAAGTGAAGTTTCCTGAACAATACTGTGAATTCAGTTTGAATATCCAAGTGCAAATATCTATGTGAGGTTGTATTTATGATTTTAAATGTTAGAACACATAACTGAGCTGGATATATAAATCTGAAAGTCTATGTTATATGAAATGATTATAAAGTTACAACACTGGCTGAACAACACAAAGTCAGCAAAATGGTAAGAGTCAGGAAAGGGATCACAAAGGACCACAACCTACGTACTAAGACAGCTTGGTACTGGCATAAAAACATACACACAACCAATGGAACAGACTAGAGAACCCAGAAGTAAATCCACATATCAATAGTGAACTGATCTTTTACAAAGGTGCTAAGAACCTATCTTGGGGAAAACATAGTCTCTTCAGTAAATGATCCAGGGAAAACTAGATATCCATATGCAGAAGAATGAAATCAAATTCCTCTCTTGCGATATATAAAACTCAAATCAAAATGAATGAAAGACTTAAATCTAAGACCAGAAACTACAAAACTATAGAAAGAAAACATTGGGGAATGGCTTGAAGACATTAGTCTGGGCAGGGACTTCGTGAGTAACTACCCCAAATGCAGGCAACCAAAGCAAATTGAGCAAATGGGATGAAACTGAGTTCAAAAGCTTCTGAACAGCAAAAGAAACAATCTATAAAATGAAGACACAACCCACAAAATGGGAGGAAAATATTTGTAAACTATCTATCAGATAGGGGGTTCGTGACTATAACATACCAGAGTTTCCAAAAACTTGATAGGAACGAAAAAATAATGATCCGATTAAATAATGGCTAAAAACCCAGCACAGTGTCTCATTCCTGCAGTTTTAGCACTCTGGGAAAATCTAAGGAGGATTGCTTCATGTCAGGAGCTCAAAAGCAGACTGGGCAAGAGCAAGACTGCATCTTTGCTAACAACAGGAAATAATTAGCTGGGCGTGGTGGCTCGTGCCTGTAGTCCTAGTCAACTAGGAGGCTGAGGTGGGAGGATTGCTTGAGCCCAGGAATTTGAGGTTGCAGTGAGCTATGTTGATGCCACTGCACTCTAGCTGGGGTAACAAAGCAATAATAAGGAAAGTCAAAATGTCTGAATAAACATAGACAATTCTCACAAGAACACATACATACAGACAATGGAATATAAAGAGTGCTCAACATTAGTATCAGAGATATAGAACTCAAAACTACAATGAGATATCACCTCACCCTGGTTAAAATGACTTTTATCAAAAAGATAGAAAATAGCAAATACTGATAAGAGTATCAAGTCCCTATTGGTGGGACTCTAAATTAGTCCAACCACTACTATGGAGAACAATATGGAAGTTCCTCAAGAAACTAAAAGTAAAAAAGTACTATTAATATATAATCCATAGATCCCACTGATATCCAAAAGAAGGGAATTCAGTATAACAGATCTCTGCATTCCCATTTTTATTGCAGCACTATTCACAATAGCAAGATTCAGAAATAACATAAATGTCCATCAAATGTAAAAATGGAGAAAGAAATTATAGTACACATATACAACGGGATATTATTCTGCCATAAGAATATATTTAAATTCTGATGTTTGCAACAATATGGATGGTAATGGAGAACTTAACATCAAGTTAAATAAACCAAGCACATAAATCCCGCATATTCTCACTCATATGTGGGAGGGAAATATCCAAAAAAAAAAAATTGATCTCATGGAGATAGGGAGTAGAATTATGGTTAGCAGAGTCTGGGAAGGGTAGCGGGAAGGGGGAAATAAAGTGGGAATGTTTAATGGGTGCAAAAATGTAGTGAGATACAATGAATAAAATTGATAGCACAAAAAAGTGACTATAATCAAGTTAGAGCTGTGATTTTCGACCAGTGTGCTGTGGCACATGGGTGTGCCATGAGTGAATATTAAGTGTTCTACAAAAATTTTAAAAGAGCATTAGTTTAATTATTTTCCAAAGAGTTTCAAAGCACAATAAGTATATACATTGTTTTTTACTCTCTCTCTCTTTTTTTTTTTTTTTTTTGATCAACATAAATTAAGTGTACCAATAAGTTTAACTATAGGTTCAAGCATGCAATGAAATTTTAACAGGTCGAGAAATACTGAGTGAGAGTGTATTTTAATTCAATAGCTGCCATGTAAGTTATATTTAACTCATGGTAGTTTTGAGCCAAGGACTTCTTAAAGCACAACTAGTTCACACATCTCTACCTTGAGAGCCACATAAACAAGCACTGTTACCCCAAGGAAAAAATTTTGGGGAGGGGGAATGGAGTTGCAGTCAATGTGTTAAAATAACTAAAGAGAGGAAGTGACATGTTCTTAACAAATGAAATGATAAATCCCTGGGGTAGTGGATCCTCCAATACCTTGATGTGATTAATTCACATTATATATTTACATCAAAATATCACATGTATTCCATAAATACATGTAGTTATTATGTACCCACCATAATTAAAAATGTAAAAAATGAAAATAAAATTGCATTTAAAACAGAAGCAAAAATGGGTCAATGACTCCAGGCCAATATTTCTGACAAATATAAAGGAAAAAAGCCTCAACTGAATAATAGCAAATCAAATCCACAAAATCATTTAAAAAAACATAAAAAATATCAATAAATGTGACATATCACATGAAAAAAACAAAGGACAAAAAACTAACAATCTCTTAATAGACTTTCTTAATAAAAAGTATTTGATAAAACTAAACATCTCTCCATGATAAAACTCTCAACCAATTAGGCATAAAAGCGATACACCTAATGTTCCTTTCTCTCAAATTTACAGCCAACAACATACTGAATGGAGAAAATTTGAAAGCCTTTTCTTGAAACAAGACAAGGATGCTCGTTTTACCACTCTTACTCAACAAAGTTCTGGAAGTCCTAGCCAGAGCAATTAGGTAAGAGAAAGAAATAAAAGTTATACAAAATGGAAAATATGAAGTAAAATTGTGCTTTTTTGCAGAATACATTTTCTCAGCTATAGGAAAACTGCCCCATAAAAAGAATCTAATAACCAGTACATAAATTCAGTAAAGGTGAAGAATACAAAATTGGCATAAAAAATGAGAAGCATTTGTAAACACCAATAATGGACTAGTTGAAAAAGAAATCAAGGAAGCAATCACATATACAATAGTTATTTAAAAAAACATTAAACACCTAGGGATGAGTTTAACCAAGGAAGTAAATGTCTTCAAGGAAAAGTACAAAACATTGTTGAAAGAAATTGGAGACACAAACAAATTGAAAGGTATCTCATGCTCATGGATTGGAAGAATTTATATTGTTAAATGACCAAACTGCCCAAGGTGATATCAGACTCACTGTCTCCATATAAAAATTCCAATATCTCTTTTTACAGATATAGAAAAAAAAATCCTAAAATTCATATGGAACTAAAAAAGAGGCAGAATAGCCAAAGCAATCCTAAGCAAAATGAACAAAACTAGTGGCGTCACACTATCTGATATCACAATATACCACGAAGCTATATGCATGATATTAACAAAAAAATAGACATAAAAACCATGGAACAAAAAATAAATTCATATATTGACAGACAACTGATTTTCAACAAAGGCATCAAGGACATATATTGGGGAAAGGGCAACTTCTTCAATACAGGGTGCTGAGAAAACTGTATATCCATATGTATAAGAATAGAAACTAGACCCCTATCTCTCACAATATACAAAAATAAATTCAAGATGAATGAAAGACTTACATGTGGGCGGCACCTGTGGCTCAAAGGAGTAGGGCACCAGCCATATATGCCAGAGGTGGTGAGTTCAAACCCAGCCCTGGCCAAAAACTGCAAAAAAAAAGACTTACATGTAAGACCCAATATTTTAAACGTACTAGAAGAAAACATAAGGAAATCTTTCAATACATTGGTTTAGGCAAAGTTTATGGTTAACCTCAAAAACTTAGCCAGCACAAACAAAAATAGATGAATAGTACTATGTTAAACTGAAAAACATTTGCACAGCAAAGAAAATAATCAACAGAGTGAAAAGATAACCTTTAGAATGGTTAAAATATTTTCAAACATTTCATCTGATAAAGGACTGATATATAAAACATATAAGGAATTTAATCAACTCAACAGTGCCCCCCAAAAAGCCCAATGTAAAAGTGGACAGAGGAACTTTATTGACATTTTCCAAAACAAAATGTGTGAATGATCAATAGGTATATGAAAATTTTCAACACTGCTAATTATCCTGGGAATGCAAATCAAAACCACAATGAAATGTCATCTCATTCCAGTTGGAATGGCTATAAATCAAAAAGACAAAAATAACAGATGTTGGAGATGATGCAGAGAAAAGGAAACTCTTATATATTGTTGATAAGAATTAAATCAGTATAGCAATTACAGCAATTTCTTAAAAAACTAAAAGTTGAACTAGCAAACACACATAATCTAGCATATGCACTGCTGGGCATTTATCCAAAGTAAAGGAAATCAGTGTAAGACAGAGATTTTTATACCCTTGTGTTTATTGCAGCAATATTCACCATCACTGAGATATAAATCAACCTAAATGTCCACCATTGGAAGAATGCATAAAGGAAATATAATATACTCATATATATCCAATGCAATGTCTTTGACCATGATATACTGAAAGCCTGCAATTTGTGGCAATATAGATGAGCCTGGAGGACATTATCTTAAATGAAATAAGTCTATCACAGAAAGATAAAGAGCACAGATTCTCATTCATATGTGGGAGCTAAAAAATATGTTTGCACTATGGAAGTAGAGTCAAATTATAGGTGGTAGAAATTGGAAAGGGTAAATTGGCCAAGGAAGATGGGAAAATATTGGTTAACTGACAGAAAGTTACAGGTTTATGGGAAGAAAGATTTCTGGGGTTCTGCAGAAGTATAATGTGACATATAGCTAACTATAATGTAGTAATTATTTTTTAAAAGAGAGGAGAGAATTTTGAATGTTCATAGCTTGAGGTGATGGGTATTCTAATTACCATGATTGGATCATTATACATTGTATACACGTATCGAAATCTCACTCTGTTTTCCATATACATATGTAAATGTTACCTGTTACCTTTAAATTAAAGAGAAAAATATTTAAATAAGAACACAGGTCAATGAAGAAGTTCATTGATGGTAATTTTTAAAATTAATATCATTTTCATTCATAATTATGAATTATTGTATGATGAAAATAATTATTAAACATGTTATTCCTTTTACTTTTTTGAAATCATTTGTAATGGAATGTGATTCCTTGTGAATTAATTCAGCTGTACAAGGTTTACTGAAATCTTTTCTAAAACCGAGCTGTAAACCTGAAAACATGGAGAAGTTTCATTCTTTACAAACTGAAATTTTGTGGGTTTTATGATCATCTGAGTCAACTTTTGCTCATATTTTTTATTTCAAGTCTGTAAAAACATTAGTAAGTTTCATTTTCCTAAAAGAAATAACTTCCAACCATGGATGTGTCATTTTCTCATAAATTACCAATTCTGATAATCTCAATAATTATGTAAGCCCATGACCTTTCGCTATCTGTTCTGGAAAAGGAGGATGATTATATATGGCACCAAGATATTTGGCATGTAATGAAAATGGTCCAATTTAATTAAAATGTAAGTTATTGTTAGAAAGAAAGGTCATACTAAGAAAATGTCATTTCAGAAGTATATTAGCAAGCACCCTCCTGTGTTTGTTATATGCAAAATATACAGTTAGTACTTGACATTTAGAGAGGAAATTGGAAGTATTCATGATATATACTTGAACATTTTTTGTTCTCATTTTGCATTTGTTTGCATTATTTCCATTATATTTTAATCAATTAAATGTTAAATATAATACTGCTTATGTTTTATCTTGAGTACCCAAAGTTTTTACTGACAAAAAATTTATTTACAAATTTTAAAAGAAGAAATGTGATTCAGAAAATATTTAAAAGTTGTTTTACAAACAAATTTTATGCTTTACATTTCTAAAATTAAATTAATACAGTTGTGTTATATATATGTTTTACTGCAGAAATTTAAGATATCTATTTTTAAATTCAACCTGAAGAATGGAAAAGTGATTCTTTGTACCTTATTAATAATCCTATTTCAAAAATTAGCATATTGTGAAACCTGATAATACTAGTGAAGGGGTATGAGATTTGGGGTTTGGGGTTTGGGTCTCAGAAAAGGCAATAGAAAAAATGTTCTGGAGTATGTGAATATGTAGAGATATGTATTTCCTAGGATAATACGAGCTAATAATCGCTATATAATAAGACATGAAAATTCCATTCCCTTAAAATTACTCACTTTCACAGAAGGAAACTTTTTATTCCTATCAACAGGCACTCCATTGAATAATGAAATACAGAAACCAGACTAAACTTGTATTTGGGGTTATTACAGATCATACAGACTTCAGAGTGGTTTTTTAGTTCCTCATTGCATGCTAACTGTAGATTAAAAAAAAGAAGAGGGAACAAATATTGCTTTACAAATATCAATCTCTTTATTTTTTTTTTTTTAGTTTCAGCCATCACTACGAGGAATCAGAAATTTACTATTTCAGACTACATATTTGTTTCTTCAAAGGATGAATTTTATTGTGTTACACTTTGGTACATGTATTATGCCATATTTGATAAGTTAAAAAGAAATAGTTAAAGCTATATATTTTTTTAAAAAAATATATATAGTTTAAATAGTTAAACCTATATATTTTTTTAGAAAATACATCTAACATATTGTCCATTTCAACACTCAGTATCCCTTTTGTTTCAAAATAGTAAGGGGGTACAC
The DNA here is from genome assembly GCA_963574655.1 of Perodicticus potto. Lineage (NCBI taxonomy): Eukaryota > Metazoa > Chordata > Mammalia > Primates > Lorisidae > Perodicticus > Perodicticus potto. The sequence continues at coordinate 28,277 of CAUYRH010044437.1, forward strand.
GTGTTTTGATTCCATGGTCACTTTTGTAATGCTTGGAGTGTCAGCTGTAGGTATGGACATTACCCAGACACTGTTCATTGTGCCCATTACATAAGTTTTTACTCATCCCAGCTCCCCCACCCTGTCTGATTGATATCCACTGAGTTTTAGTTCCCTTTGTGTGCATATGTGCTCATCTGTTAGATCCAATTTAATAATGAGAACCTGTGGGTTTTTTTGTTTTTTTTCCATTTGTGAGATGGTTTACTTAAGAAAATGTTCTCTATTTTCATCCAGATTGTTGCAAAAGGTGTTAGTTCATCTTTTTATGGCTGCAAAGTCCTCCATAGTGTACTTATACCATATTTTGTTAAGTCACTCATGAGTTGATGGGCACTTAAGTGGTTTCCACATCTTTGCAATGGCGAATTGTTCTTCAGTAAACATTTGAGTGCAGGAGTCTTTTTAATGAAAAATAGTTTTTGGATGGAATGGTAGGTCTACTTTTAGTTCTTTGAGGAATCACCAGACTGTTTTCCATAAGGGTTATAGTAACTTGCAATCTCACTCACAGGGTGTAATTTTACCTTCCTCTCTGCCTCCACACCAGCATCTGTTGTTTTTGGACTTTAATTTATACCATATTTCCTTATATAAATTATCAAGTTTGGTTGTATTTTATTCACTTGTCCTTATAATCTCCTGGCCCCGATCGTGTGTGTACATTGAAAGTTTGTGAAATATTATAGGCCATCACATATCATACAATTTTTAGAGCATATTATAATTTGAACTAATTATTTAATTGATTCTAACTAATAGTTGTTGACCATCAAATAAAAACTTTTGAGTGGCTGATACAGATCACATCACACATCACTCACTCTGGACTGAGTTCACAACATCCTCATACTCCTTATTTTCATCTCTATGTTGTACCCCTTTTCCAACTAAATGAAACATATAAATTTCCTATTGTAATGCGTTTCTTATACATTGAAGGCATAACAAGGGTTTACCTGTTTATAAGCATATACTTGTTATAAAAAATATTATTTTATTTTTAAAAAGCAAGCTGTTTTCTTAGAGTCAGAGTATAGCTCTGTACAGCATTTTAATAAAGAAGAAAGAGCAGATGTCATGTTATCTAGTTGACCTTGTTAAACTGAATTAAGCTTCGCCGACAGTAAGATGACAGGGAATAGCTAGGTAAGGATGGCATTGGGATGTGGAGATGATATTGTTTAAATTATTTCATATAGTAGTAATTCAAGCAATGTTTAAGTATTGTTAAGCTATAAGGTAATCACGTTCCTCTGGCCTTAAGTTAGATGAAAATAACAAAATATTATTTGATTTAAAATGCTCATTTATAAGTATCATGGCTCTGTATTTTATAAAAAGAATAGAACATGTTCATGCATTATACAGATATTGTCTACTATCCTTAGGGACTATTCTAAGCAATAAGAAATGCATAGTGAAAAGGAAATGAAAAGAAAGAAAGAAATACCTGATCTCAGAGTTTGTGTTATTACCAAGAGACACAGACAATGAAGAACAAAATATAAATATAAAAGAAAAAGGTTAGAATGATACAAATAAAATATCCATAGACAAGCGACAAATAGTGCTATAATGTATGGGTAAGTTGTTCCCTTTCTCAGGATGCACAGAAGATAGATTAATAAAGAGCTAATATTAAGTTGGGCATATGAGTATCAGCAGAAAATGAGCCTCGAGGAGACCAGATGAAAGCATTTTAGGCAGAATTATAGAAATCCAAAGCTGATAACAATATGAATGCTTAAGAGAGATAGAGAGTAAAACTTTGATTTTAAAGATACCATCAGCAGCACGGGATGCATTATATATACTGGCAAGGTTCATGGGTACCAAGTTACATAGGAATATGTAGACCCGACTAAGGAGTATGGCTGTTCTTCTACACCGCATGTGAAGTCATTGGGGAGCAACAATCATGTTCTCATGTATGTTTAAAAAAAATTATTCTACATACTGTAAAGGTGGAGACAGCAATGTTAATTAATCAGATGTTTGTTGTAGAGGATGAGGGAAGAAAAGTAGGAAAATGTATGTTTTCACTTAGTTGGGAAAGGGAATACAACATAGAAATGTAAATAAGGAGGATAAGGACATTGTGAGAGTCCAGAAGTCAGCTGTGGTCATGTTAAATGTGAAATGCATGTCAGGGATCTAACTGGATCTGTCAGCTAAGCATGTGGATGTTGGACTATAGTTCTCCTACATGGAGGTCGCAGCTGGATAAAATGGACAGTCAGGGGCTTATTATGGCTTTACAGACATTACAATGGGGAAAAATGGCTTTTGGAAAGTGTGATAGAGAAAAAGAGTGAGACAGGGAGAGAAAAAGAAAGACAGAGAGAATGCGGAGATGAGAGAGACAGTGTTCTAAAATTTCGGACAGCATAGGGCCACTGGTATCTTGGTTATGTTTTCAAAATAGTTCTTTTGAGATATAAGAAGGTTGTACGTATGTTAAAAGTTTATTCCTTGGGCAGCCCTGTGGCTCAGTGAGTAGGTCGCTGGCCCCATATATCTAGGGTGGCAGGTTCAAACCCAGCCCCAGCCAAACGGCAACAAAAAAATAGCCAGGCATTGAGGCAGGCACCTGTAGTCCCAGCTACTCAGAAGGCTGAGGCAAGAGAATCATCTAAACCCAAGAGCTAGAGGTTGCTGTGAGCTGTGATGTCACAGCACTCTACCGAGGGTGACAAAGTGAGACTCTGTCTCCAAAAAAAAAGATGGACCTTGATACTACGTCTCATCATGGACAAAAATTATTTCATATAAATCAAAAACTTTGCATCACTGAATAAGTGCTTCTGACCTGATGCTGTTCTAGCACTTAAATTTCTTTAGTCATTTCCTGCATTGTCTTTGTGGCTTCTTTGTGTTGGTTTTCTGAACAGACCAATATCAGGCACCAAAACTAAGCAGCAATAAAAAAATTTCCAACAAAAAAAGTTCTGGACCAGGTGGTTTCACCTATAAATTTTACCAAACGTACAAAGAATAATTTGTACTTATAGTGCATAAATTATTGCATAACATTAAGAAGGAAAAAGTCCTCCCCAACTCATTATATGAGGCCAATATTACCTACATACCAAAGACAAGAAAAGGCACCACTAAGAAAAAGAAAACTATAGCCAATATCCTATATAGAATATAGAAGCTCAATAATATATCAGCAAACCAGATTAAGCTTTACATCAAAAAATAACTCACCATGACCAAGTGGCTTCATCTCAGAGATGCAAGAATGGTTCAACATATGCAAATCTATGAATTCAATTAACTACACAAATAGATGCAAAAACAAAGACCATATGATCCTTTCAACAGAAAAAGTTTTTGAAAAAAATCAGCACAGTTTTTTGATAAGAAAGCTTAACAAAATTGGATATATGGATGGACTATACCACAAAATTTCCACATATATGTGCTATTTCCACATATATGGCAAACACACAGCCAACACCATAACGAATGGAGAAAAGGTTGAAAGCAATCTCATTGTTAACACCTATTCTACCTTTAGTTTTAACATATTAACTTTATTACTCAAGTGTCACTTTCATAGCAATTGTCTCCCAATTTTCAGTGTCTCGAACACCAGATGCCTTTATTATGTGTGCCCAGATTTGTGTCTCTTTATTTTATGGCACTTACTCTAGCTCTGACAGTATACTCATTTTTATAATTATTTGAATTATGCTCACCTCTCTCACAAGGCCACAATCTGCATGAGAAAGGGTGAGTTTGGTTTTGCTGGTGCTCAATAAATATTTGTTGAATGAATAAATGAAGCATGGAGACTTTTTCATGGACTTATATTAAGTAAAACTAGGTTTTTTGCAGTGTGTATGTCCAGATACATTTTCATCAAAAAGAAATTTACTGAGATATTTCCTCTCTCAATTGTAGTCATGACTACATGACTTCTTATTCTTGTCCTGATAAAGTGCCAGATTAGAATCACAGTGCTCCTTTCTGAAAATAATGGAGACCAATTCACTTCCTCATAACTTTCAGGTACTTTCTGAAGTTCTCTTGGGCTGTCCACATCAATTCCAGATGTTGACTTTGGTTGAAAATGATGGCAAACTCACTGATTATGACTTTAAAAAAAACATTCATCATCACATAATAAACCAAGGCAGGCCACTTCTGGCCTCAGTTCAGTTTTGTGACTATATCACCAAGAGCTCAGCTTCCTTTTCTCTGTTCTGGCATCATTAACATGTTGACATTTCTCTTCATGCATGGCATCTCAAGATTAAAGAATCTGCCACATCTGTGAGCATCGTCTGCAAGTTTCAAGCAGAAGTAAGGATATAAAGAAATAGGAGCAGCTACCTACATACTTTTCAATCAGGAAGATTAATGTTTTATTAGAAGTCACCAGCAGATTTCTCTATTTCATTGGGCATAATTTAGAAAGAAGGACATTGCTTGCTACAAAGAAAGCAGTGAAAGGAAGTCTATAATTAGGGGAATGTCAAGGAGAAGAAAGATGAGAAAGAATTTTAATTTGGCAATCTGGAAAATCTGCCACAGTTATATAATTTTTTAACAAAATAACCAATAATGAGAACAGATAGACCATGGTTAGACTTCAGGAGCTAAGAACCAGAAATTTTGACCAAGAATAGATTAATCCAAACACTTTTGATTATTTGTTTCACCTAATTTGATTATGATGGCAGACAGATTGGTTAAATATAACCTTGTGAGAAATAAAAGTACCCTCATATTTGATATGAACCTATACTTCCTGTGCTGATAATTTAAATACCTGTCCACCTTCTCAAAATAACCTGTGCAATAAAATCAGTTGACAGCACAGATATGTCTTTGGATCAATGCTTTCTGAAATTCAGAATTGAAAAAGTATGTTTTATAGCACTTACTTCCTCTGACACAAAGTGTATTATTTGTGTTTTATAAATTACACACAATTTAGTACAAGGAATGTTAACTGAGCATCTCCATGATACTTTCCTAGATACTTGAATCTATGATCAAATGTTTGAGCCATACTTTTATCATAATCCTGAAAGAAATAATCCTGAATGCTGTAATTTCAAGAGTTGAAATCCTGAAAGATAAATTGCTAAAGAAAATAAAAGTGAATGTATGTTCTAAGATAAGTAGGCTGGAAGGAAGGAAGGAAACAGGGAGGAAGGGAAGGGGAGATGAAGGAAGGAAGAGCAGCTAATCATCATGATGCAATACTTTAAAATAGATATAATAGTTAATAATCATGAAGTCAGTCAGTTCTTATGGACTACTTCTGTGCAATTGCTCATAATTTATTCCTATAATATATGGTTTTCATGTGTCAAATTTTCAGTTTAGTTTATTTTGAGGAGAGTTATTCTTTTATTTTTTAGTATTTTCCCACTATTTTAAATTGTCAGCATTGATTTTGCAACTCATTATGCTATGTATTTTTTTCCTTGTATCATTTCTAATGCTCTAATTGTACAGGAACTTTTAGAGAGTTCTAGTTTTTTTATGCCTTCTTTTTTTTGCAAATTTGATTTGATGGAATCATATTGTTATAATACAATATCAATTTTGTGTGTAAATATTGTATGTATACATAAAAACACTAAAGTTTCCTCAATAAATGAAAAGATGTCTTCATTGTTCATCTGTATTTATGAAAAATTTCTCTAGATCTTTGTTCTTTGGGTGATTGCACATGCAGTGATGCACATGGGTGATTGCACATTGCAGTTTTTGATAGATTACATCAAAAGACTTAGTTTCTTTGTCATGAAATTTCAGATGACTGTAGTTTATATTATAAAATAGAAATCTGGGTACACCAATCACAGTGATATACACTTTTATACATTTTCATTTTTGACCTATTTATTTATGAAGACAACTCATCTGCTCCTAACTGTTACCTGTATAGCTGTTGTTGTGTACCTGAATTTTTATTCTCAGTACCATGCTGGGAACAATGGCTCATGCCTGTAATCCCAGCACTTTGGGAAGCTGAGTTGGGAAGACTTGAAGCTAGCAGTTAGAGACCAGCTGTGCAACATAGTCAGACTTCGTTCCCACACACACACACACAAAAACAAAATTAGACAGACTTGATGACACCTATAGTATTAGCTACTCAGGAGGCTGAGGCAGGAGGATCATTTGAGTTCAGGAACTCAAGATGACATTGAGCAGATCACAGATCACACTACTCCACTTCACTTTCGGTGACAGAGTAAGTGTTGTCTCTCAAAAAAAAGTTAAGACTTACAAATATTAAAATATGTGTGTTTTACACAATGTGTTTCATTGTGTAAATAGGCCTATGAAGTATCCTATTATGTTTTTATGTTTCCCAAATAAATCCCCTTTTTAGAAAATAAATGAATGTCTTTGAAATAATTTTTATTATTTTTTCAAGCATTATATTTTTGGGGATTTTGACCTTTCAGAATCTTAGCATATGTGATAATGGCATTGGCATCTTTTGAAATTATGACTGGCTACCATTCAAACAAAAATTCAAAGTACCAATTCAATAATCAAACTACAGATATATTTCCGAGCCTAAGTACAAAGAGGAAGACACCATTACCACATGCTTTTATTTGATTCTTTGTCACAAATCTTGTACCTGGAAGTATAATTTCCTCTTGAAACCATGGAGATATGCTCATATAGCAAATCCAATGGACAAAAATGTATTATCTGCCCCCTCCACATACACAAACACCTTCAGCTGAAGAAGTAGAGAAAGCTAGAAAAATGCTCTGCAACTAACTTCATATTATGCATTATATAGTATGCATTAAAAGCTATAATTCATGGGTCTTACAACTATTTCTGAGACATGTTCTCTATAATAAGCATGAAAAAATAATTCCAACTATAAAATTATAGTGTCATTAATGTCAGTAATGAGTAATACTGTGTGTCAAATTATCCAAATCTAAGTGTTGCTGTTTAACATTTTTTCACTCAATAAATATTTATTCAGGATTCACATCATCATTTATTCAGTAACCAATTATTAAGCTCCTACTATGTACCAAGATGGGCACATAGGGGTATAAAACACAAGGGAAATAAAACAAGGAATTTCAGGTGAGTAGAGCTGTCTTTATCCCATCAAATAAATAGTACCCTATTGGGTATGAGTACAAGCTTTAGACACACATTGGATTCTGTTTACTATGTTTGTCAACCTGGAGGAATTACTAAAGTTTCCGAGCCTTACTTTCTTCATCTGTAAAATGAACATGTATATAAGTTTATATATGCATCAAGTAAGATATGATTTAAAGAATGTTTAGCCTGTAATAGCTTCTCAACCATGATAGTCTTTAACAGTTTTAATTTTATTTATTATTTTTTCAGGGCCAGAGAGCCTATATGAGGAATTGACAATTAGTCTGAAGGACATTAGAGAAGACATCACATCCTAATATATGATCTGGGTCTTGAAGAATGAGTGGGAATTCACTAGGCAGGAAAAAGGTAGGGAGGGCACCATGTGCAGAAGTCATAGTGTCCACAAAGTTCAGAGGAATGCATGGGAAGGACCTAGTGGCTATGTCATGTGATGGTGCACTGGGAAATAGCCAACCTCCAGTGAGTAGAATGGCTTAAGGTTGATTGTGGGCACTCTGATGCCCTGCCAGAGATCAGAAAATAAATGTATATATTTGTCTCCTGTTCTCTTAAGGGGAGCATCACTCACCACTCATCTTAATTTTTTATATGTCATCTCTCTTACACTCATGCTCATGTCCACATGTGCATATGCACAATCTATGGCTAACTGTCATGCTCAAGAGAAATCAGAATTGAGGAGACCCCCACTATCACCAAGCTGAGATGATTCTGGGGCTGGACTCCCATATATAAGATTCCTGTGATCTGGGAAGGAAGGCAAATACCTGAAGATGTGGCAGCTTCCTAGACTGTGGGAACCCTGTATTCTTCCATCTTTGTGCTGAGAAGGTGAGCCCGGAGCATGCCCAGTGGATCCACTTATTGAACACTAAGAGGACATGTCTGGTGTAATAACAGCAAACAATGACTGAGTACTTGATACAAGCCAATCAATGAGATATATATTGGGGATGTCTTATGTAATTTAATCCTCATGACACACAGAGTAGCAGTGATTAGCCCCAATTTACAAAAGAGGAAATTGAGGCTAAAAGATGAAGTGACTTTCCCAAGCTTACACAGCTACTATGTAGCTGACCTAGGATTTCAGAGCCCCAAGTCTCATTCACTCAAATTCTCTGGAAGAGAAAAAGCCTCATTTATTTCTGTTAATCACTTAGGGTTTTCTGAGGTCTTTCTCCAGCTTTCTAGATTTTCACTAAGTTACTATTTTGTCTTTACAACTTCCAAAGGTAACAATGAAATTAAGCATTTGTACTTCTTTCTCCTGAGTAAGAGAAAGAAAAAGTTCAAGTCCTTGGAAAAGCAACCAAGTAATTTGGCTTCAGCAATGTAACTCATCCCATTTAAATAACATTCTGTGGTTCTAGCATTCAGACTGTTTTCTAAACTTTCACTTGATCTTAGCAACAACCTTTGAGGCTGCAAGTACCATCCCACCTTCAGAAATAATATAGATTCCAAACTAGTCGATGATTTTCCTCAAGATGGCACAGCTAGGATGTAGCAGAAACAAGCCTCTGAGACCATGCTTCACATCCTTAGTTCACTGTGTTTTCCACAGTGTGAAACATATTTGAGTACAGTTTGGACAGGCTGTCTCATTTCCAAGTTTACCTTTTATTTTGTTGGTGTCCTTTTTTTTTTCTTCATTTTTTGTTCTTCTTAAAGGGACTATGAGGTACCATATGCAAGATACAAAGAAGGTGGGAAAAGAAGAGGAGTTCTAGCTGAAAAAAATCTTATCTGCCTAGATTTTTTCCCCATAATTTACTAGTTCTTCCCATCAATAAATATTCCTACTGCCCATTTAACCTCTTAACATTTTTAACCTCAAGACCAGTACACATTTGTTTTCTGCCTCATCTGCCAGCCAGAATTAATTTATATTAAACTTTTTAAAACACAATAACAACTACAGCATCAACAAAATCCATTATATATAAAAGCTAATATAAGAATAAAGGCAGATTTCTTAAGTAACCCCTGGGAAAGGTATGCCAAGCAGAGGGATGGATAGATAAATCTAGATAATTTTTAATAAAATGATAAATCTTTCTTGAACTTTTCCATTATATCACCTTAGGGAGAGAGAGGAGTTTGGTGAGACCTAATAAACTGGGCAAACTAAATTATCGCTCAAGGTCTACATTGTTCACTTGAGCTGTGCAAGTGATTGAATAAGCTTTCCTTTCGTTTGGTCCTAACAATGAAGTGCATCTCTACGGATGCTATGAAAGACCAAACAAAGCTGATGATGGAAGGAAAATTGACTCAGTGGCTAGACCCACGAACTGGTACGTAAAGAGCCTTATTATGACAGATGATGTTGAATAGTCATGGTTTATAATAATTGATAATATTTTAAGATGGTCTACTTAACTGTAGCTTTGTATTGTACATGTATATTATGGTAATAAAATGCAATGAAATTTTTCTTTAAAAAGAAAACATAATCAATAAATTGATTTTTGTAAAAAACCAAACAAACAAAAAAAACACTTCCTTTTTTTTTTTGAGACAGAGTCTCACTATGTTGACCTTGGTAGAGTGCCATGGCATCATAGCTCACAGCAACTTCCAACTCTTGCCGCAGCCTCCCAAGTAGCTGGGACTACAGGCACCTGCCACAACACTTGGATTTTAAAATTATGGGACAAAATGCCATAGAATTAACTACAACAAAAATAGGCTGGATTTTGAGCCATCCTTCTAATAAGTTGCAGTATGCTCGTGAGTAATTAAGTTAATGTAAATATTGAAGGTTAAATAATGTATTCATGGTTGTTTTTAAATTTCTCTTTCTCCATATGTTTGTGTGAATGTAAGTATAGAGACTGAGGAAGAGCTGTATTTTTTTTTCCTAATGGGGTATACTGCTGATGACAATGGTCACTTCATCTTTTAGCTTCAACTTCCTCTTTTGTAAACTGGGGCTAATCACAGCCACTCTGTGTGTCGTGAGAATTAAATTACATAAGACATCTCCTATATATATCTCATTGATTGGCTTGTATCAAGTGACAAATCATCATTTGCTGTTATCATTACACCAGTATTACTCTTATTAAACTAAGGATTTTTTTCACATGTTGGAGACTTTAGAACACAAAAGAACCTCAGAAACATACAGTTAATGGTGATAGGCAAAGGCAGCAAGCCATGCATATGCCCTTAGCCATGTTTAAAGATCTTGCCAAGATACCTCATCAAGAACACAGTTGTTAAGACACTAAGGAAAAAGAGCCTCATATAAGGACAGAGCTGAGAGAGCATGGGCTTTGGAGTCTGACAGTCATTGGCTCACATCTAAGTGCTGCCATTTACTAATGATGTTCTAAAAATAAATTATCAAACCATGGAGAATCTCATCTGTAAAATCTTTATAGTGATATCTGTGTTGGGGAATGGTTTTAAAAGTTACAGGCAGCAATATGTACTTAACACAGCACAAGGCTACACAATAGGCATATAATGTAGCAATTATTATTAGCACGAAAATACTACTAGTAGCACTAAAAATATATCACGTACATACTTTGTGCCTAATACTCTAATTAAACTTTTAAACACAGCAACATTTTCTGCATGCAGAAATAACTCACGGCTCTCCACACACTGGCTTGACAATGAGGGGATAACTTTCCTAACTAACTTGGCTGTGTGTCAAAAAAGCAGTTATAATTTGAATGTTTAGATGTCCTAACATATATGCTTATTTGTAAATTTAATATGCAACAGTTTATAACTTCTCTGAAATTCTACATCTTAAGAGTTAAGTTACTATACCTATTTTACCATCTTTTAAAAAATACATGATAATAATTAACATTAATTCAGAGTGTTAATTCCATGATGTTTGGAACTTTGTGTCTTTGTCATTATTGTGTCACCTGAACTTTTTCCAATACTCAGCACATATGCGAAATGTTTAACAATTATTGGTCTAAAGAATAAATGGCCTTTTTCAACAGCAGCCAGTGAAAACATGGATTTCTGGTGTTCTGTGCGCCCTTACAATGACATAGTAAGAACCTAAAATGGAGAAGAGAATGTTTGGAAATTTGAGAATAAGCCAATCTCCACTGACCTGAACAATTATGTCACTTTCATAGCCTTCATTTCAAGGAGAAGTAAATTACATTAAGTGTGAAGGTAATAATCACACAGATAGGAAAAGCCAAGGAAGCCTAATGAAGTGGAGGATTAAGAAATCGGAACATTTGGCAGGTTCTTAAAATGTAGCCAATATTCATAATGGAAGTTTACATATTTTCAAAATCCCAGAATGTTAAGGATGTAGAGATCGAAACATAAATAGGGCATAACATAGGAGAGATTCACTAAGAAAATATGTACATAGAGACAAGGCCAGACAAAGTATATGCCTGAGGATTGTACCCCATCCTTCTGTAAACTACACTAGACCACACAAAGTTGGGACAATGCATTTTGTGACAACTTGAGAGGTCTAAGGTTTCCTTTCCCTAGGTTTCAGTCTGGCTCCTCCTGGCCTTTCTCAGAAGGCATTTCTTGGAGATATAGAGAAGGCTTAACTGTGTTGTCTAACACTAATGTTGTGGGGAAAAATCAAAAGGGAGCCCCAAAATAAGACCAAGTCTTCTCTCAAATGATAACAATTGTTATCCCATTTTAACTCTAACCTCATGCATGAGAGTTTGACAAGCAGGGCAAAAGATAAAAGACAAAGACAAAGAAAGAAGTCACCACTTTAGTGGAATCAAGTCACACATAATACTCAAAAGACAAATCTCATGAGAGGGAAAAAGGTACTTTCAATGGTTTTAATATGGATCCTTGGATAGAAAAGTAGAGTGAGATCTTGGTTTTACTTCCCAAATATGCATGAAAAATATCTACAAAATTGTGATTGACAAATTCAAGGTTCTAAAATTACGTTTGAACTGACCCTCTGATTCCTCATTGTAAGCTTTTAAAATTATCTTTTGAATGGATTTCCCACAAGAGAAGCTTAAGGGATGATATCCCTGAGCCTTGCCAAAAAGGTCATGCACTCTGTCTAAATATTATTCATAATGAGAACTATGGACACCTGCCTGTCTAAAAGGAAAGTATCCAGAAGCAATACCCATAATTCCCTGTGCAGCTGTCACTTTCCATTCCAGATGATGATGACTGATGGAAGCACTGACATGCACCAATATTTAACTGGTACTCCAATCCTGTTCTTTTACTAAAGACTCATTAATGCCAATTACAACCTTTGATTAAGCCTGTGCTTGACAAATGGGCCTTATTATAAGTATTCACTTCAGACGTGAATTTACAACTGGAGGTTAGCATAATCAATACTCCAGACAGTGTATTGTCAGAAACAGGATTTACCAGAATACCTAATGCAATGCAGCTGGTGGCATTCAATCTATCACAGCTGCCCACTAAGACTGAAGCCTGGCCATGCTCCATTAATCTCTCCCTGTTCTCAGTCAGGAATAAGGCTGCAAGAAATGAGACTGGTTATTAGGAAAGACACTGCTAGAATTTCTCAAGACAATAACCACTGGGAATTTCAGCTAGAAAACAACAATTTTCCTTTGCTCTTCCGTGATGTTGTCACAACATCAACTATGATCACTTGGTAGAAATATGATGCAGAATCAATTTTTCTAGCCTCACAAAAGTAAGCATGGTTTCAGAACTATTTAATCATTCCTTTGACTATTGAATAGCTGTTCCTTGGATCAAGTTAAAAAGTTAAAGGCTATGTACTTGTACCACATTAGCTTCACAGAACACTTTTCATCAAATTGCTCCTTATTCTGATTATTACCAGAAGTTGCTACACAAAATAGAATTTCAAAATCCACTTTTTCCTCTTGGAATGATATGCCCGCTAGATGAAAGCTGAGGTGCAGTTGTGCTGATACGTAGAGTTATAAAACACTCTGCTATCAAGATAGATCCCCTCAAAAAAGAAAAATAAAAAAAAAAGGTAGATCCCCTCCTCTCCTTAGTCCCAAAGAGGCTTATAGGAATAAACTTTGAGCATGTTCTCAGTGAGGTTCAATTTTGTAAAGACATATTGGCTTGACTATGAGTCAGGGGCTAGAGAAAATAGAACTCCTAAGAGAATGGAGTCATACGTGATGAGGTTCATGAAGCCCAAGGTTCGGGCAGATGTTGGCAGCCCCAGTAAAGCTGAAGAGACTATATCACTAAGGGCTTAGTCACACTCCTGTAGGATCCTCCTCACTTAAAAGCAAACCAGGAGAATAGGAAAGTATCGGCCACGATGGAAAGAAAGAGGATAATGTGACTCTTAATGGAGAAAATCACCCCTGAGAGTATTTTAGATTTAAGGGTAGGTCAGCAACACCACGTGGGTAGCCCACAGTGGCAGGAGGAGGCAAGTTCTGGCATCTCTAAGGCACTGAGAAGACTGAAACAGACAACAGAGAAAATAGAAAGGACAAAAATATCATCAACAGTGGAGAGGCAGGAATGTAGCCAGCAGAGAATTATAGGTGAGAACTTTCATAGAGATGCAAAAAAGAAGAGAAACTAAGGTCCAGAGAGACTACCCATGAGCAAACACTCAAAGCATTCCAAACTAGAATAGATTTCAAAACAGAAAGGCCTACAATCCAGTTAGGTTTTATTTGAGAAATAACAGCTACTGAAGCTTTGTTAACTTTGTCATGCAGTATCCATTCTATAAAAGTTTGTGTGAGAAAGACTTTTCCAAATTTAGTGCCAAGAATATAAAAAAAAATGTTGATGCCCCTTACCAACACCCATGCTTCCTGGGTACAAAACTAAGTGATCCATTACATTTCTCTTTTTGACTTGACTTTCAGGAAGGAAACAAGTCAATTTTATAATATTTATAATATTCCTAATCCTTTGAATTAGCCTCTCTCTACTTCTCTTTCTGGCTCATGATTTCTCTTTATAATTACATTATTACTAATTTTCTTTCATTTTTTTGCTTTAAAAACTGGTATTTATGGCATTCTAAATCCCATCAAGATATAGTAATATAATGTCCTTATTGCTATGTTCTGTATCTATTCTGATCCAGTAGGTACCTCAGTACTCCTTCAAGGTTATTAAAAGGATTAAAGACTTATATAAAAATATTTTGTAAATTTTAAAATACTACACAAGTATTCAATGGTGCTCTTATATGAAAAAATATTTGGAAAAGTTCTTCTAGTCTGAGTTTTCTCCCTTATATTCCCGCCACTGTATTTGTTATGGTCACAATACTCAAGGCTGTGCTAAAACTCAATGTTGGAGTAAAAATGAAAATGTTTTCTGAATGTGGCATTATAAATTTTAGTCAGCCTTTAACATCTGAGCTCAAAATCATATATTATATAACCTTGCTAAGACGTGAGGCTGAGAGAATGAAACGTAAGTAAATTTAGAGGGATGGTAACACCCATGCTGCCTAGCACTGAAGATCTTCTTGGGATCCTTAGCAGGCCCCTAATAAGGAATTTGCCTATCAAAAACGTAAATGGGGAGAACAATTACCTACTTAATAAATGGTGCTGGGTGAATTGGCTGGCAACTTGTAGAGGACTGAAATTGGACCCCCATCTTTCACCATTAACAAAAATTGATTCTCACTGGATAAAAGATTTAAACTTAATACATGAAACTGTAAAGGTACTTGGAAAGAGTGCAGGGAAAACACTTGAAGAAATTGGCTTGGGAGAATATTTTATGAGGAGGCTCCCCCCAGCAATTGAAGCAACACCAAAAATATATTACTGGGATATGATCAAACTAAAAAGCTTCTGTACAGCCAAGAACACCATAATTTAAGCAACCAGACAGCCCTTAGAATGGGAGAAGATATTTGCAGGTTATGTTTCTGAAAAAGGTTTGATAAGTAGAATCCACAGAGAACTCAAATTTATTAATAAGAAAAGAATCAGTGATCCCATTTCTTGTGGGCAAGAGACTTGAACAGAAGCTTCTCTGAAGAAGACAGGTGCAAGGCCTACAGACACATGAAAAAATGCTCATCATCTTTAATCATCAGAGAAATGCAAATCAAAACCATTTTAAGATATCTTCTGTCTTTAATAAGAGTAGCCCTCATAACAAGATCCCAAAACTATAGGTGTTGATGCAGATGTGAAGAAAAGGGAATACTTCTGCACTGCTGATGGGAATGCAAGATAATGTGTTCCTTTTGGAATGAAGTTTGGAGAACACTTAGGAACTAAAAGTAGACCTACTGTTCATTCCTGCAATTCCTCTACTAGATATATATTCAGAAGACCAAAAATCACTTTACAAAAAAGATATTTGCACCAGATTGTTTATTGCAGCCTAATTCATAATTGCCAAGTCACAGAAGCAGCCCAAGTGCCCACAGACCCATGAATGGATTAATAAATTATGTATAATGTAGAATATTATGCAGCCTTAAAAAAGATGGAGACTTTACCTCTTTGTGTTTACATGGATGGAGCTGGAACATATTCTTCTTAGTAAAGTATCTCAAGAATGGAAGAAAAAGTATCCAGTGTGCTCAGGACTACTATGAAACCAATATATAATCACCCACACTTTCATATGAAAGATAAAACTATAGCTCAAGATAAAGGAGGGAAGAGGAGGGGAATGGGAGGGGAGGGGGGAGGTTGGGGGGAGGGACAGTAATCAGTGGGACCTCACCTATGGTGCATATTGCAAGGGTACATGTCTATTAAGAGTAGAGTATAAATGTCTTAACACAATAAGTAAGTGAGGTGAAGGCTATGTTAACCAGTTTGATATAAGCATTCCAAATTGTATATAAAATCAGCACATCGTATCCCATAAATGCATTAATGTATACAGTTATGATTTAATAAAAAAAATTAAGAGGAAAAAAGTAAGAAATGGAAGGAAGAAAAAAGGTGTAGAAAATGAAAATCAATGTGTTTGACTACACAATTTTGTCTATTCCTATTCTAGTCTATTTTGTAGGATGGATCAGAGGAGGTGAAAACTAAAACATTAGAAATACCAATTAGTTTGTTCCAGTAGTCAAGTCAAAACTAATTTTTTATTTAAGTAAGGTCTTCTCCTATAATTAGAGACTATGTGACAAATCCACATTGTCAAGTATACCTCAGCTAAAGTTTAGAATTGTGTTTGGCAATAAAAATGGCTGGAGTGAAAACAAGCCTGGCAGTATAGTTACACAGTGCTCAGTTACGCATCCACTGTCAAGAGACTGCCTTTTAGTGTTGGGGGTGGAAGTGCAGAGGAGGTAATACATTTTCAATAGCTTAAAAGGGGAAGAAAGAACATAGAGCTATTTTGGATTATTCTGTTATCAAAGCAATTCTAAGTGCTTTCTCAACAAAAGCAAACAATAGAAAGGCCGGAGAATGCATAGCAAAGTAAAACCAATGAGCACATAATACAATTCCATGGTGCTCTTCAAAGATGCTTGCCTTAGTGGATGTCTTCTGCTGCTGTTGAGTACCTTACAATAGCTGATAACAGCCAACTGACAGCAACACCGGTCTGGAGCTCTGGCCCCTGTTGAGAACTTACATATTTAATCTTATATTTGGTATTCCTTAAGGGATATAAACTAGTGGGTAAAGAGTCCCAAGAGAGTTTTATTTTGATGAAATCTTGACATCACAGCCCTAGGGCTAATTTCAAAATAAAGATTGGAGAAGGAGGGAAGATGGCCAGCTAGAGACATCCTCAACGGAACATCCCAGCAGTAAGGTATACTATGGGATGAAGAAGAGCAGAGAGAAGCTGCATCTCAGGTGTGGATCACAGGGAAAGACAGCAGAGATGTCTAGAGAGCCCCCAAGAAAACCTGTGAAGCTAAGAAGAAGATAGAGAGGAGAAGATAGCAGCACATAGCAAACCCAATGGTTCCAAGCCCAATGAAAGGGTAAGGCATTTCCCCTTTCCCACCTAAGTGCCTTTGGTGAACAGTGGAACACAAAATATATTGGAGGCATGTCCACCCTCCACAAACCCAGGCATCGTGGCTAGATAGGAATAGTGGGGTGAATCAGTGAACCTGGGGAGTTTGGGTGTTCAAAAAGGAAACCCCATGGGAGAGTGCCTTGGGGGACTGGAATATGGGCCTTCTATACCTAGAATTCTCCTCTGTACCTGCTCTACTCATGGCATTAGCTCATGCTGACTGGTAGTCATGGCCCCTCCATCCCATTGTAACCACAAAAGTAGTCTGAATTGAGAAGCTCATGAACAGCTGCTTCTCCATGGCAGGTGTGCATGCCTGGCCAAGATCACCAAGGAGAATGGGATTGCCATAATTTCAGACCTTTCTGCCTTCCAGCATTTCACAGGATTATGTGCTGGCAGCTTAGGTGGGTTGACCTGATGTCCAACATGAGGGCACTGAAGGGAAAATCAGAGGAGAGGTCTGAGTCCTGGATAGAGGTGGAAAGGAAGCCTTCACAGACATACCCAACAGGAGAGTGTGGAGAGGTGCTGAGGAATAGAAATCTGTGAGCATGCCTACCCCACCCCCATGCTCACAGGAGAACCACCATATTGGATAAGGGTATGGAACTTAGAGGAAATTAGCCTAGCTTCTGGTTTCCCTGGCAACAGAACTCCTTGGGCATCAAGCAGATAAGGAACATTGCAATCCTCCAACTCCCATTGCAATTGGCATTGTAGCAGAAGCCAAGAAACTCATGCGGGGCTAATTCTCCCCACCAGAAGTGTGCTCCTGGCTGAGCCCCTGTGGGTAGAAAGTGCTACCTCTCTCATATTGGGGTCATGCAGTGGAACAGGGGTGTACAATTGAAGTACCTTCAATCCACTAGCCTTCTGAGGAGACACAGACTTTTGTGTTAGACACATAGATTGAAGGGAAGTTTGAGACCCAGTCTTATGTGGAGAGGGAACTCAAATAAACTGATCTGATGAGTGCTGTGGGGCTCCAAGGAGCCTTGACTGTGTGGAGACACACACGACACTCTGTAGAGAACCTGCACTAGTGGAGAAGGATGGAGAGAGCCTGGCCCAGGGCATTAGCTTTCAAGCATTTAGGCCCCTCCCCTTTCTCAGCACCAGCCTTCCCTGCTTGGAGAGATTGCTCTGAAGTTCATGTGGGTGGCTCTCCCTTAGAAGCCAGAAAAGCAACTTCTGAGTCCTGCTGAGGACTTGCAAAACCTTTCAGGCTCTCACAGTTCAGCCACAATCAGTCTTGCTCCTTCCCCTACCTCAGGAGGATGAGAGATCAAGCACCCCCCTGGGAGCTACAGGGTCCCTCCTAAAGCTTGGAGCATTTGTGTGTCCCCTCCTGGGAAACTAGGGTTTACCACTAGCAAAAAAAAAATAGGTGGCACCTGTTGCTCAGTGGTTAGGGTGCCAACCACATGGACCCAGGCTAACAGGTTCAAACCCAGCCCAGGCCTGCTAAACAGCAATGACAACTGCAACCAAAAAAAAAAAAAAATAGCTGGCAATGTGGCAGGCACCCGTAGTCCCAGCTACTTGGGAGGCTGAGGCAAGAGAATTGTTTAAGCCCATGAGTTTGAGGTTGCTGTGAGCTGTGACACCTCAGCACTCTACCAAAGGTGACATTGTGAGACTCTGTCTCAAAAAAAAAGAAAATACATCTTGCCAGTTGGGTCCTCCAGACCAACTACAATCAGAGATAGGAAAAAAGTCCCATAGCTAAGCCCAACATCTTCCAACTCGAGCAAATAGGAAGTAGCTGATTCATACTTAATAACATCACCCACCATCTTAGAGATTAAGCTGCAGGACCTAACTCATTACACAATATTAGGAAAAGGTTCATCAAACCTGCTGGAATACACCATAGGTAACTCAGGACCAGCACTCCTTTCCCTACCACAGTCAAGGATTGATCTTCAGGGATACAGAGACAGGCCCATACACCAGGCCAAGCACACCCATATCTCAATCAAGAGGCCAGAATAGAAGGAATCAACGAAAGAACTCTAGAAACATGAAAAATCAGAGTGAAAGGAAGACCCCCCCAAAAGAAAACAATAACACCTTACCAATGAATACCCATGATAATTAAAGTACTAAAATGACTGCCAAAGAATTTTAAATATGGATTATTAAGAATCCTAAAGAAATACAAAAGAAAATAGAAACCCAATACAAAGAACCCACAATGCAAAAGCAGGAAATGAATGAAAAGATCATGAAAGAAATAGAATTATAAAAAAAAAATCAAACAGAACTTTTGGAAATGAAAAATTCAAAAATTTTTGGAAAACATTAAGAACGGTCCAAATCAGACAGAAGACAGAATCTCCGAGATTGGAAGAAAACACCTTTGAATTTTAAAAAGTCAAAGAGAAAGAATAGAGAAATAAGAGGAACAAACAAAGCCTACAAGAAATATGAGATTAGGTAAAGAGGCCTAATATGAGAATCATAGACATCTCTAAGAATAGGAGGAAAATACACAAAGGTTGGAAAACCTATTAGAGGGAATAACTGGAGAAAATTTTGATAGAAATCTATATATCCAGGTAGGAGAAGCTCAACTTACTTCTGGAAGATTCATCACAAAAAGACAATTACTACAACATATAGTTATCAGATTTGCCAAAGCTAACACAAAAGGGGAAATCCTATGAGTTATAAGACGAAAGCATCGGTTAACTTACAAAAGAAAACCCATTAGACTAACTGCAAACTGCTCAACTGATACTTTACAAGGCAGAGGAAGAGGGTCCCTATTCTCTCTTTTTTAATTTTTAATTTTATTTTATTTCCTTTTATTAAGTCATATACACATAGATCATGAATACATTTATGCATTTGTGGGGTACAATTTTTTTTATACAATTTGGAATGCTTACATCAAACTAATTAATATAGCTTTCACCTCATTTACATAATTATTGTGTTAAGACATTTATGTTCTATACTTGGTAGATTTGACTTGTACCCTTGCAGTATGCTCCATAGGTGTGGTCCCATCATTTGCCCTCCCTATATGGAACCTGCACCCTCCCCTCCCATCCCCCTCTACTTCTCTCCTTCAAAGCCCAAGTGCCCATCAACCCATGAATGGATTAATACATTGTGGTGTGTGTGTGTGTGTGTGTGTGTGTGTATATATATATATATATATATATATATATATATATATATCATGGAATACTATGCAGCCTTAAAAGAAATGGAGACTTTACCTCTTTTATGTTTACATAGATGGAGCTGGAAAATATTCTTCTTAATAAAGAGGGGCCCTATTCTCAATCATCTCAAACAAAAGAATGGCAGCCTATAATTTTATAGCCTTCAAAACTAATTTTCTCATATGAAAGAGAAATAAAAACTTTCTCAGATAAGCAAATCTCAAGGAAATTTGTCAAGACCAGACCTACCCTGCAGGAAGTACTAAGATCTTCACCATACACTGATCAATACAAAAAACCTCCACCAATGTAAAATGAGCCAAAAGCTAAAGTTCAGAGCCCAAATATCACAATGATAAAACAGGATGAACAGAAATACATTCCACTTATTAATTCTTTCAACAAAGGTAAATGGATTGCACTTCCTTCTGAAGAGACATAGACTAGTTGGATAGACAAAAAATAAATAAATAAATAAGACAAGTATCTCTTGTTTCCAGAAAATAAAGCTAATGCAAAAGAACTTATTCAGGCTCAAGGTGAAGGGATGGAAAAAAATATTCCATGAAAATGCAAACCAAAAGAAAACTGATGTAGTCATGCTCATTATTGATAACATAGACTTCAAATCAACAAAAATAAAGACAAAGACAGTCATATAATGCTATACCAAATGGAACAATTCAAAATGAAGATGTAACAATCCTATTTATGCACCTAAGGCAGGTGCACTAAGATTCATAAGGCAAATCCTGTCAGATATAAACAAAGTGATAAACAACAGCATTATAATAGCCAGGGGATTTAAACACCCACTGACTGAACTGGAAAGATCCTCCAAGCAGAAAATAAACAAAAAACAATAGACTTAAATGAGACTCTAGAACAGCGATTTTCAAGTAGTGAGCTGCAGCTCACTGGTGTGCCATGAGAGAATCCTAGGGGTGCCACAAAAATTTTTAAAGATGATTAATAAAATTATTTTCAAAAAAAGTTCAAAGCACAGTAAATATATTCCTTTTTTTTTTTTTACTCTTTTTTTGTCACCATAATTTAAGTAAGTCATGGAAATTTAACTATAGGTTCCAGTGTGCCATGAGATTAAAAAGGTTGAAAAACACTGCTATAGAACAAATGGGCCTAACAGATATTTAGAGAATATTCAACCTGAAACCTACTGATTATATGTTCTTCCCATTAGCAAATGAAAATTCTCTAAGGTTGATTATGATTACATCATAGGCCACAAAATAGAAATTATACTATATATTTTCTCAGGTCACAGTGGAGAAAACTAGAAATCAGTTCCAACAGAAATACTCAATTCTACACAAAGTCATGGAAATTAAATAACCTATTGCTTAATGATTATTAGATCAAGGACTAAATTAAGATGGAAATCAAAGATTCTTAAAGCAAAATGACAAAGAAAGGACACAAGTTATAAAAATCTGTGGGATTCAACAAAAGCAGTCCTAATAGGAAAATTCATACCATGAATGCCTGCATCAAAATGACAGAAAATAACAAATCAACAATCAAACGAATCACCTCAAGAAACTAGGAATGGAAAAGCAAACCAATCACAAACCCACCAGAAGAAAGTAATTAACTGAGGTCAGAGCATAACTAAATGAAATCAATAACAAAAAAAACTAAACAAAAGATTAATGAAACAAAATAATTGTTCTTTGAAAATATCAACAAAATTGACAGACCTCTTTCTGTATGACCCAAAAACAAAAAGAAAGGACCCTAATTAACCCAATCCAAAATGAAAAGATAGTACAACTGTTACCACAGAAATTTTCTAGATACTATAAAAACCTCTATGCACATAAACTAGAAAATGTTGAGGAAATGAACAAATTCTTGCAAACACACAACTTTCCTAGGCTCAATCAGGAAGAAAAATAATTCCAAACAAATCAATATCAAGTAAATAAATAGAGGTAACAATAATAAAAAAAAAGTTCCAATGAAAAATATCTCAGACCAAGTGATTTCACAGCTGAATTTTACCCCATCTACAAAGAACAGGTACTTGCATGACAGACGTACTTTATAACATCAAGAAGAAACAATCCCCCCAACTTAAAAGTCTTGAGAACAAAGCCAAGAAAGGACATAATGACAACAACAATAGCTACAGATCAATATCACTTATTAATATAAAAGCAAAAACTCTCAATAAAATTCTAGCAAACTGAATTAAACTGAATATCAAAAAAAAAAAAAAATCCATGATGACCAAATGGACTTCATCCCAGGGATGCAAGGATGGTTTAACACATGCAAATCTGTAAATAAGAGTCAGCACATAAACAGAAGGAAAAACAAAGACCATATGATTAACTCAATAGATGAAGACAAAGCATTTGACAAAAATTCAGTACCTTCTTATGATAACAAAATAGGCATAAATGGAACATAACTCAAAATTATAAAAGCCACATACAGCAAACCCACAGCCAACATCATACTTACTGAACAGCAAAAAATTGAAAGGACTTCCATTTAGATATGTAACTAGACAAAATTGACCACTGTCACCACTTCTCTTCATAGTAGTCCTAGCTAGGGCAATTGGACAAGAAAAGGAAATGAAGGGTATCTAAATGGGTACAGAAAAGGAAAAACTATCAGTTTTTGTTGATAATAAGATCTTACATTAAGAAAACACCAAAGATTCAACCAAGAGATTCCTGGAACTGATAAAAATAACTTCAGCAAAGTCTCAAATTCAACAAAAATCAACATACGTAAGTCAGTAGCATTCCTATATACCAACACCACTCGAGCTAAGAATTAAATCAAAGACTTGATACATTGCATAATAGCAACAAAGAAAATAAAATATCTGGGAATGTATGTAAACAAGAAGCAAAAGACTTCTACAGAAGAACTATGAATCACTGAAGAAGTAAATCACTAGGATATTTAAAAAATGGGAAAACATATCATAGTCATGAACTGGCAGAATCAATATTGTTAAAATGTTTAAACTACCCACAGTGATATTCAGATTCAATACAATCTCCATTAAAATGCCAAGGCCATTTTTTTGCAGATCTAGAAAAAATGTTATGCTTTATATGGAACTAGAAAAGAGCCTGAATAGTCAAAGCAAACTTAATCAAAAAGGAAAAATCACGAGCATCGCTTTACCAGACTTCAAGCTACACTACAAGGCTATAGTAATTAAAACAGCATGGCACTGGCACAAGAACAGAGACATAGACCAATGGATCAGAACAGAAAACTCAGATATAAAACCATCCTCGTATTTTCATCTAATCTTTGCCAAAGCAGACAATTAATATACACTGGGTAAAAGAATCTCTATTCAATAAATAGTGCTGGGAAAACTGAATGACCACACGTAGATTTAAAAATACCTGCACCTCCTCTTAACACCCACAGCAATTAATTCATTATGGATAACAGGCTAAAATCTAACACATAAAACTAAAAGAACTCTCAAAGAAAATGTTGGAAAATCTTATAGATAGCAGCCTGGGGAAAGAATTTATGAACAAGACCCCAAAGGCAATCACAGCGATGACAAAAAGTAACAAATGGGACTCGATTGAATTAAAATGCTTCTGTACAACCAAGGAAACAATCAATAGAGTGAACAGACAACCTACAGAATGAGAGAAAATATATATTCAATAAAGGGCTAATAATAAGAATCTACAACTTGCTCAAGTAAATCAGCAAGAAAAATTCAAACAACTTCATTACAAAGTAGGCAAGAGACATGTGCAGAAGTTTTTCAAAAGAAGATAAACTAATGGCCAATAAACATGAAAAAATGCACAGCATCTCTAATTATCAGGAAAATGTAAATCAAAACCACAAGGCATCACCGAAGTCAAGTGAAAATGGCTTTTATCAAAAAGTCCCAAAACAGCAGATGCTTGTGAGGATGCAAAGAGAAAGGAACGCTTACACTGTTGGTGGGACTGCAAAGCGGTATAGCCTCTATGGAAGGCAGTATGGAGAAACCTCAAAGAACTAAAAGTAGACCTATTATTTGATGCAGCAAACCTCCTACAGGGTATTTACCCAAAGGAAAAAAAGTCATTTCACCAAAAAGACACTGCCTCTTGAATGTTTATTTCAGCATAATTCACAATTGCAAAGGTGAAAAATCAACCTGAGTGTTTCAGTACCCGAGTGGATTAATAAAATGTAGCATACATATACCATGGAGTATTCCTCAGCCGTAAAAATTAATGGTGAATTAATACCTTTTGCAACAACCTGGCTGGCAGGAGACCATGCTTCTAAATGGAATATTACAAGAATGGAAAAACAAACACCATGTGTACTCACTATTAAATAAAGCCAATCAACCCTCATGGGCACACTTGGCAGTAATATTCAATGAAATCAAGCAGCTGATGGGGGAAGAATTCACATCTAACAGGTACAATACATACTATCTGGGTGATGGGAAGGCTTACAACTTTGAGCGTACAAAAGCAATTCAAATAAGTAAAATGTTTATACCCCTGTAATATTCTGATATAATTTTAAAAATGCAGATTAGAGTTCCCTAACCCCTATCCCATCCTGAAAATCCTTCAGTTTCTTCCCTTCATGACACATCAAAAGAGGCCCACACAGCACCTCCTGACTTGGCCCTGCTGTGCATTCTTTCTGAACCAATTTCACCTTGTCTGATTTATATCAGCTGGCCTTTATTTCATTTCCAATGTCCTCATTCAGACTGTCCTCTTGCCTAGCAGGCAACCTCCCCAATTTATTCACTCTCTCAATTTTTGTCTGGAAACTTCCAAACAGAATTTCTTTGACCCTAGATTACTGTGGGTTCCCTGTTACATTAACTCAGAGCACCTTGTGACTCTCATGCATAGCACTCCACACAATTTTTATTAAATAAGTTGTAGGTTATATGTTTGTGGCTTCATAATAGAAAGCACATTCCACAAGAGTAGGACTCATGTGTATTACCATTCTCAGAGCCTAGTTTAGTGCTATACACTCTTAGGGACCTCCTTAAATGAAGAAAGGAAGCAAAGCCAGGCTTGGAATTATCTTCTAATCAAGACAATGCATTGAAATGTTGGTTTATTTAAAGGCTTTTGTAAGAAAAATTGGGGGTGGAAGAAGGAGGAACAGGAGAGTTTGGTCACCTTCAGGGTCCTCATAACCAGCCACCAGTGGGAAAGGCTCCACTGACACCATCAAGCAAAGTGAAGTCCTTTCTTCTATGTATTTTCGCAAAGCCATGTTCCCATACTACTATCAATAGCATCCTATAACTCTGCTTTCTTAATACACCATATTATTATCCATTTCTCCTGAATTCCTGAAAGCAAAACTTTTTTTAATTTTATTCAATTTTCTTTTGTTAAACCATTGACTCAGAGCCTGGTATATGACATGCCCTGAATACATATTTTCTAACTGGTTGAATGAATAAATAATAGAACATACTTCACTGGCCTGATGGAAATGAGAAAATACTACATCTATAGGTCAGGCACCTTGGACGAATAGAGAAAAATTACAGTAATATGATGAATACTTATGAATACTTTTGCAAAACCAGGAAAACCATGAGAATAAACCATGATGTATCAGTAATGAATCCTGGGCAAATACCTCTGAGAGATGCCTTCATGCATGTGCTGTTTTGGGTGCCACGAAAAGAAAAGATCTTTCTAAGACACAAGGACAATGCTTGATGGCCAGAAATCAATGTCTATATAAGGCAGATAAATAAGATACTTTTACTCATGTTTGTTTTTAACCACACTGTGGGTTAATCTACTTCTATCTTTTCGTCTCTTAATGTAGATCTTTAGACCCTATATTTGTAGCATCTAAAGATATGGAGTCTAAACAGTAGTGGATATATTACCTGACTAACATTGATAGCTGGCTCTCATTGTTGACACACACAAGATACAAATATAAGATGAACATAAAGTTCGTGTTCAATTTACAATAAAAATAGTAAATTACACATGATTTTATGTCCACCCTGTATATATACATATACATATAAAAATCAAAATTCCAGAGACTGAATAACTCAAGGCTACCAAATAAATATATTGGCATCCAAGTTAGGAAAACTGTTCCTTACAGTTTTGGAATTGCTATAAGATTCTTTTTTTTTTTTTTTTTCAAAAATCAACTTTATTGCTGATGATGATGATTCAGCAAATGTTCAATGAGCTCTGACAGTATGCATGTAGTCACCCACACAATCAAGATGCAAAGCATTTCCATTGCTACAGAAAGTCCGTTTAGGTGTCTCTGCAGTCCAAACACCCTGTTCC
The DNA here is from genome assembly GCA_963574655.1 of Perodicticus potto. Taxonomy (NCBI): domain Eukaryota; kingdom Metazoa; phylum Chordata; class Mammalia; order Primates; family Lorisidae; genus Perodicticus; species Perodicticus potto. The sequence goes on from CAUYRH010044437.1 coordinate 54,900, forward strand.
CACAAATGGCCAGATGTAAACACTGCTGAGCTTTTTGTCACCATAGGTCAGTTTTCCCTGTCCAGGTATTATTTTTCTAGCAATAAGTTATTAATCAATTTTTTAAAAACAGTTCAATTATATTTCTTTTTTTAAATTATTGAATCATAGCTTTCATATGAAAGCTATAACCTAATTATAGCATAAGAATATGGAGAAAGGGGCAAGGAAGGGAAGGGAGGGGGGAAGATGGGTGGAAGGAAGGTAATTGGTGGGGCCACACCTACAGTGCATCTTAGAAGGGTACAGGCAAAACTTACTAAATGAAGAATACAAATGTCTTTATACAATAACTAAGAAAATGCCATGAAGGCTATGTTAAACAGTTTGATGAAAATGTTTCAGATTGTATATGAAACCAGCACATTGTATCCCTCGATTGCACTAATGCTATGAGATTCTTGTGACAGTGCCTCTATATTCTATAGTAAGTAAAATCAAGGAAAACCCTATACCAGGAATGGAAGGAACAACCATAAAAGATAAGCAAACTCTTAAATTTATGACTCCTTAGTAGGAGTCTCATTTAGGGTAATTGTGCAAGTGTTGTGACAGAGAATATACCCTCACATTTTTAAATATTCCCTGAACTTTTAATATTTATTACATTTTTAAAATAATACCATTAAAGCAGAGTAAGAAGAACATTCTTAACAACTATAGCAAGAGATTGTACATGTATCTTTACACCTATGATATGTTGCCAAATTAATTAGTTCTTTAGTACACCATACTATAATCATAATCTGAATTGTATTCTTTTCATTCAAACAATGTTGCCTTCCAAATAATATTTGCCTGAAGTTGGAATTTAAATGTGTTGGTATTTTGAAAGGAACAATGTTTACAGGGTTTTGTTTCTCAAATAATAGTTCATTATCAGAGAACATTTTGAGTAGCTCCATACACCTATTCAAATTCTAATGAAATACAGACTAACAATATTTAAACTTTCAATAGAATATTATTTGGAGGGAAAAAAATCTCAGTCTTGTTTGGCTGATTGTATACTCTTGCTACATTTGCAAATAAATTATTCTTGGCTGCATGAAACTTCACACAACAAATTCTGCCTGGAAGATTAAATGACTTTTAAACAGATACTCAATAAAGGAAAAGTTGCTATTGCTTCATAATAGCTACTTTTAAATTAATGGGTTATCAGAAGAAAATGAGAGCTTGATATAAATATCAAAGGTAAACAAAACTGGAAGCAAAACTATTTGGCTTGAAATAAATGCAGCAAGATGTGTTCTGTCAATATTCAAATTGAAATGCTTTCTTTGTCCACAGTCCCTTTAAGTTTGCATTCTGGTGGCAATTTGATTAGATGTTTGGTATCTGGGGGATGCATTACAGCTACTGGATTCTAATTTCTAGCAAACAGGAAATTTGCCATACCCTAAACAACACCTCCATGCCAGGACACATATTGAAAGAAGTTATATATTTATCCAATTAGCTCACCTTTATATCACTTCTTATAATTTCCTGCAGTACTTTCCTGTTCCCCCATTAACACATAAGCTCCTCGAGGAAAGGGAATTTGTATTATCTATTGCAGGATCCTCAGCTTCTGAAACAGTGTCAATTACACAGCAGACTCAATAAATATTTGCAGAATGTAGAATGACTGAAATGAAAGTAGGGAGCAGTAGATTAAATAACCAGGCTACTACAGCAGAAAGACAGTAGATAAGGGGAAATGGATAGTTCCCAAAGAGAAAATTTAATAAGCATATCAGCTATATGCCTAAAATTGAAATTGTATAGTATATGCAGACAACACTTAGATATCACCAAATTATATAGTATTTTAGTATGTTACTTATATCAACTCCTATGTGGTAAAAATGCTGCCTGTTTCTTAATTCTCTGCATATCCTGACCACCCCACTTCAGCCCACCCAAACCTGACATCCTATTAAGAAAAATTCTGAAAACTCCCAAAAGGAAACATTAATCGAAGACCTGCCGGTGGTAAGTAATAATAGAAAATTAAACATAAAATTGTCAGAGCAGACAAAGTAGTCTAAAAAAAATTGTATTGACTGACTCTTGCTCTCTTTCTAGGTAAAGAGACTTTTACACAAAATAGTAACACACAAGAACTCAGAGTAGAGAGGATGATAGGCTCTCCAGAGCCTGGGAGGGGATGATCGGGAGCAGGGAAGATGACAATGGAAGGGTGCAAAATTTCAGTTAGGCAGGAGCAATAAGCTTCAGTGATCAACCACACAGAATGGTGACTATAATAAATTATAATGTACATTAAAAAGTTATCAAATGATTAGATTTAAATGCTTTTACCACAAAAACATAACTAATGGATTTATTAATTAGTTTGATTTAATCATTCTGTAATGTAAACATAGGTCAAGCCCATTGCATTGTGATTCACAAATAAACATGTATTATTTGTTAATTAAAATAAAAATTTTTTAACTAAATTTTAATGTTTTTAATGATGACTTACACATGGAGTCAATGGTCCATTCATTAATGTGTGAGTATTTAAGGAGAAATGACTGAAAGGGAAATTTAGCCTACTTGTGACATAAGTACCTACCACAAAGAGTACCCATTGTGCTTGGCTCAGTGGGCAACAGCAAGAATGTATCTGAATAACTGAAGCCAAAATAGATTGGTTAAAAACTTTCTGCCAAGCTATTCTGGTCTGAAAGAGAGATAAATTATGGACTAAGTAATAAACCTCCCTCAAGCACTAATTGATGAAGTGGGCTTGATCAAATGTTTCAATGTTTGGGTCTTACCAAGATTGTAAGACAGGAGGCTTTTTCGGGATCATTCTAATTTTCTAGGATCCATGGGAATCCACATGGCATAGCTGATCTAATTAGGCATCCCAAGTCTCCAGAATAAATAACACCTAAAATATAAGACTGACAAAATAGACAGTGAGTTAAGTGCTCTCTGATAAATATTAGTGGTATAAAAATAGCTCCCTAGGAATCCTGGCAAAAACAGATCTATTGTTTTTCTAAACAGCAATTTTCTACTTTTAAAATTGATATCTGTATGATTTAGGTCACCTCTCTACCTCAATCTACCTGTGCAGACTTCACCTAAATTAACATAAGTGGATATGTTGGGGACAGAAGGGGGAGCAAAGGATTTTTATAAAAACTGTGAAAGACACATGTTTCATGGTTATTAGACTAGGTTTCTGTGACATTCCTCATCCACAAATTCCCCTCAGAGTTTATTTTTGTTTTCAAAGAGTAACCTGAACATAAATAACCCGAGCAGTCCCACTGTGACACTAATAGCTCCATATTCGTGCCTGCAACTCTGATTTGCATGCATGTTTATGCTTTCCAAATAGGGCTGCTTATTTTCCACAGAAGACCCTGACACATGGAAAAATTTGAATGGAGAGGGAAAATAACAGAAATTTGGAGTATTGCTTAGCTGGCAAGCATGTGATTTGTCAAATCCCCTCCTCCCAAAAAGGCTAAGTGACAACCTGCAAGGATGCAGGGCACTGTCTAATTGTCACTAAGCATTGTTGAGAAGATGAAACAGCTCCTATTCGTAGGATGCCCCCACAAAATCGGATCCAATACTGTAGCAGGACAAGTAATCTTTCATTAGAGCTTATGTTCTCAACTTCTTTTCCACTTAGCTCTTAGACTGTTAACATACTTTGACCATTTCTGTTGAAACCGTCTATTATCTCACAAACCAAACCATATCTCCAAGCTCCATAGAACAGCAACCATGCCAATCTTGTCCCTTGTTTTCAAACATGTTGCTGACATAGGATGAGCTATACCCACACATGGTTCATTTTATGAAAAATTCATTAAAATCACAAGGAAGTGACACTCCTGCTGTTTCTTACTGTCTTGAAATATTTTTCTGATTTGTCAGCTTGGAGTGGAAATAAAAAATTAAAAGGTTTACACAAACCATCACCTGCTAAGTAGGTCTAATTAGGATATTTTGTCCAAAGGCCATGTATGATCAGAATCCTAGCATTCTTCCCTTCATATGGTAAACTCAAGCCCCACAGGATATTAGTTCTTTCCTACATGAAGGCCTTATGCTAAATGTCTCCTCTGTGTAAGTTTTCTTCCCTAAAAGTTGTCATATGACTTTTCTCTCATCAGATCTCTGATGAAATATTAACTCTTTAGAAAAGCTTTCTTTGATCATTCTTATAAAGTAGCACGTCTTTTCAAATACAGACATTACTATGCTTCCTTAATTTCACTCAAAACACTAATTGTCAGAATTTTTTCATAGACTGCATTGTTTTAGAGTAGTTTTAGGTTCCCGGCAAAATGGAGCAGAAGGCGCACAGATGCACAGCTTCGCTCTTTATCAACATTCCTTACCAGAGTTGTTCATCTGTTACAATTGATGAACCTATATTGACAAATTATAATTATCCACAATCCATAGGTCATATTAAAGTTCACGCTTTGGTGTTGTACATTCTAAGCATTTGGGAAAATGTATAATGACATACATCTACCACTAGAGTTTCCTACAGGGTAGTATTATTGCCAAAAAAATCCCCTGTGCTCCACCTATGTATCCTTCTCTCCCTTCCAACTCCTGCAAACACTAATCTTTCTATTGTCTTCATAGCTGTGTTTTTTCCAGAATGCCAGTGGAATAATACAGTAAGTAGACTTTTCATATTAGCTTCTTTCAAGTAGTAATATGCATTTACATTTTCTCCATGCCTTTTCAGAGCTTGATAGGTCATTTACCTTGAGTGCTGAGTAATAGTTGTACTAGTTTATTTGCTCATTTACCTACAACCTAAATTTTGGTTGCTTCCAAGTTTTGGCAATTATGAATAAAGCTAATATAAACATTCTGCCCACCACAGAGGAGAGAAAACTGGGTCCCAATAAGTTAGAAAGCCTTAACATTTGAAACTTCAGAGCATACCAATGAATCTCTGATATAAATACTATGATCCAGAACTAAGAGATTTTCCTAAGAACATAACAAAATAGGCACCTCCATAATAAAATTAAATCCAGACACCACAAGTTCAAAATGATCAGCCTACTAGGAAAAAAATCAACATTCTGCAGAGAAACAAAACAAGATATATCATAACAGAATACCTCTATAAGGTATCAACCACTCTTTTCATTAAAATTGCTAGACATATGAGGAAAAAAACCCCAGAGAACTATCATGTTCAGTAAAGAGAAAAAGTATAGAAATAAAACCTGAGATACTTGGTTTTTACATTTAGTAGAAAAATAACTTTAAATATACTGAATAACTTTAAAGGGAGGTGGTCATAATGAAAACCAAGGGATGAATGGGAAACCTCAGTAGCAAAATTTAAACCTTAAAAGAAAAGAAATCCTAAAACTAAAAAACTATAACAGAATTAAAAAGTCACTAGGTGAATATCAACAAACTGAAGACAGTTGAAGAAAAGATTAGTTAACTTACACACAGATCTATAAAAATTATCCAACCTGAGGAACAGATAGTGAAAGACTGAAAAAAATTAGCATGCCTTCTGTAACCTATGTAAAAAATGTCAAACAGTCTAACATACATATAATTCAAGTTCCTGAACAAATAAATAAGAATAGCAAAGCTAATTAATTAATAGCCAAGAATATACAAAGTTGGGTAGGAAATACTAATGTAGAGATTGAAAAACTTTAGCCAAGAATAAATACTTAATAGTCAAATTTCTGAAAATAATAAAAAGGAAATCTTGAAAGAATCCATAGAAAAATGATGTTATAAAACAATAATAAAAATGATGGGTAACTTTTCATCAGAAACAATGGAGACCAGAAAACAATAAAAATGATCATTAAAAAATGATAAGTAATGTAAAAGTGTGAATATTAAGAAAATACCCATCTAGAATTCTGTTTCTAGCAAAAATATCATTCAAAAATGAAAGACAAGACAGATGTTTTCCAATATATAAGAAACGGGAATAAATTTCCAGAAGGCCTATATCATGAATCCAAAAGTCTTTCATGTTATGAGAAATAAAACTAAATAAAAACTCAGATCTACAAGAAGGAAAAGAAAGTACTATAAATGATATGTAGATACAAATGTGACTATTGCCTATTCTTTTTATTTCTTTAAACAATTGATGGTTTAAAATTAAAATGTAACATTGTATACTAGCATTTATAATATTTCTAGTTGTAAATTATATAATAACAAGTCAAAAGTTTAAAAGCTAATTGTTATTGGTGCTATAAAAGTAGGAAATCTTTTCATTGCAATGGTTGAACTTTCAAATGAACAGCATATACAAAGAACTTCCATAGTTGACCAGTTCCCTACATTGACCATCTCATTAAGTTGACCTACTTTTCATAGACCAGATATGTGCCACATGCATCTATCAATACAGTAGGCCTACTTGCTTACGTTGACCAGTTTGGTAAAGGCCCTTGGGTGGTCAGCCTACAGAGGTTCTACTGTGTTTGTCACTGTTCATAGGGAAAATGGAAACTGCAGCTGAATTTCCCTTATTTAGAAATTGTTCATTACAAAATTTGACCAAGAAGTGGCCAATGCATAGAGACTACTTTGTGAATATTTGTAGCTGGAATAAAAAATACCTTAGATCCAATATAAAACTACAAATTACCAAGATAGTGGCATTGGCAAAATTAGTATCAAATAGATAAATGGAATAAAATAAAGAATCTAGAGATAGTCCCATATATAAACTACAGTCAAATGATTTTTATCAAAAGAGTCATACAGTTTAATATGGAAAGAAAAATATTTTAAACAAATAATGAGAAATAATTAAATATACACAGAGAAAAAAATCCTCAATCTCTAATTCACACCATACACAAAAATTAATATAAGATGGATTATAGACCTACATATAAAAACTAAATAAAAAAAGCTTCTGGAAGAAAATATGAGAAAAATATCAGAAGAAAAAAATCAGAAATATCCTTTTGATCTTGGGACAGGCAAAGATTTCTAAGAAAGATTTCTTAGACAGAGGACCCAAAAATTTCTTTTTTTTTTTTATTTTCCTTTCCCTCACCCCTCCCTCCTTCTCTCTCTGTTTGCTTTTCCCTGCCCCCACTCCCCATCATGTCATTAATTGTCATTAATTGTCCTCATATCAAAGTTGAATACATAGGATTCATGCTTCTCCATTCCTGTGATGTTTCACTAAGAATAATGTGTTCCACCTCCATCCAGGTTAATAGAAATACTACAAAATCTCCATTTCTTTAATGGCTGAATAGTATTCCATGGTATACATATACCACAGCTTGCTAATCCATTCCTGAGTTGAGGGGCATTTAGTCTGTTTCCGCATTTTAGCGATTGTAAATTGAGCTGCAATAAACAGTCTAGTACAAGTGTGTTTATAATAAAAGGTATAAAATTTCTTAATAAGGACTACAGACTAGAAAAAAGAAATATACACACACATTCACATATATACAGGTGTCCATAAAGTTAATATGCAAGTTAAAATAGTTTGCATAATCACATATATATACACATACACACATAAATATACACATACATATTTGAATACAAAACATAATAAGCTGTTACAAATCATTAATAAAAAGACAAACAACTGAACTTAAAACTTAGAACATACTTCATACAGGAAGTTATACAAAGTGCCATTATACATACATGAGAAGATACTCAAGATCTTTACCTTTGAGTAAGGGAAAACAAAAATCACAATGATGTACCATTTTACGCCCAAAAGTGAATAAAATGATTAAGCTTGAAGAAATTGGCACCACCAGACGTGGGTGAAAGTATGGAAGAAATGGACCTTTCATAGTTTGTTAGAGAGAACGTAAAATTGGACATCCACTTACCAATTGCTCCCACATAGCCACTGACCCAACATAAACAAAAACATAAAGCTACAAATAAAGCTCCAAAATAGTATTAAAACTGCTTAATTCATAATATCAGAAACTAAAGACAATGCAAGTATTTATCAACAAAAGAGTGCATCCAAAAGTGTGGTGTATTCATACAATGGAATTCTGTTCTAGCAATAAGAATAAATGTTATATAAATATACGCAACAGTATAATCCCATCTTCAAACTACATGCTAAACAAAGGAAGGCAAAAACAAAAGATTTCATATTGTAAGAATGAAATCTAAGAATAATGTGCTCCACCTCCATCCAGGTTAATATAAAAGATGTAAAGTCTCCATCTTTTTTAGTGACTGAATAGTATTCCATGGTGTAAATATACCACAGCTTGTTAATCCATTCCTGGGTTGATAGGGATTTAGGCTGTTTCCACATTTTGGTGACTGTAAATTAAGCTGCAATAAACAGTCTAATTTAAGTGTCCTTATTTTTACCATTTTTACCTTCTGGGTAGATGCCCAGTAACAGGACATCCCAGTAGGATCAAATTGGAGGTGTAGCTTGAGTTCTTTGAGAGTTCTACATACTTCCTTCCAAAAAGGTTATATTAGTTTGTAATTCCACCAGCAGTGTAAAAGTGTTCCTTTCTCTCCACATCCACGCCAGCATCTGCAGTTTTTAGATTTTGTGATGTGGGCCATTCAGGGTGGTTTTGATTTTCCTTTCTCTTATAATTAGGGACACTGAGCATTTTTTCATATGTTTGCTAGCCTTTAATCTGTCTCCTTTAGAGAAGGTTCTATTCATTTCTCTTGCCCATTGACATATGAGATTGAAAATTTATCTTTTAAAAATATTAGAATTGAAAATACCAGATCTGGCGAAGCATGGTGGCTCATGCCTATAATCCTAGCACTCTAGGAGGCTGACTCAGGTGGATTGCTTGAGTTCAGGAGTTTGAAAACCAGCCTCAGTAAGAGCGAGACCCCATCTCTAAAAATATCTGGGCGCCTGTAGTCCCCACTACTCAAGAGGCTGAGGCAAGAGAATTGCTTGAGCCCAAGAGTTTGAGGTTTCTGTGAACCATGACACCATGCCACTCTTCCCAGGGTGACAAAGTGAGACTCTGTCTCAAGAAAAAAAAAGAAAGAAAGAAAGAAAATACCACATCTACCAAAGTTAAATAGGTTCCATTTCTGAAAGACTTCTCAGAACCTTTAGGAAGATAAATACACATGGTTAAAGTGTTTTTAAAGGAAACTAATCTTTATTACTGCCCTGAACTATTTGTCCATGGAATTTTTTCTTCTTCCAGACCATCTTAAAATACTAATGTTATGCAGAAAATGCTTTTGGAAGTGCTGCTTGAATGGCATCTTCCATCAGAGAAAATGGTTTCCTGGGCAACACTGTGGGGAATAAAACTGCAAAGTGACCACCCTGTCAGATAGGATCTAGCTTGGAAACAGATTCAACCTCAGTGCTGAGAAATCCTGACCATCAAATTTTTGCAACTCATATTTTTCATTCCTGTAACACAGGGGTAGTAAATAATGTAGAACTGTTTCCTCTTTTATCAAAAACTCTTGGCCAATATGTACAGATAGCACCAGAGAACTATTGCATTTTATATTTCCATTCATGGAAACACATCCAATTGCACTGTTCTCTAAAAGTAGAATTATTTATATTTAGATCACAAATGACTTTGCATCCTTCAACTCAAATGCCATCTTCATACATCTCTCCTAAAGCCTTTCCAGATTCTCAACAAGCCAAAACTATCTTTTTCTTCCTCTAAATATCTCTTTCCTAGCCCTAATTATTTTCTGTCTTTTATTAGCATTATTTTTAGAATTTACAGAGTCTACTAAAACATAGAAGCTGTATTATAATAATCTCTCTATTACATAAGTATCTCATAGAATGAATTCTTAATACTTGTTGAAATAATGAATGAACGCTTGGTGTGCTCATTTTAATAGAGAAGCTTCAATCTCTGGAATCAAAATGTCACAGTTCAGGAAATTACTTACTGTACATCACTTTATAATACTGGTTCTCCTGGGAGCAAGTCAAATAAAATTGAATGCTTGGTTTGTTTTTCTCACTGACCTCAGCAAGCCACCTTATTCTGAGTGATATGGTATGGTATCTACTATTTCTAAAGATCAATAATATAGCTTGATAACTTGTGATCTTCGGGGAAAAATAAAGCCTTGTTTTGCATGAATTAGCAATAATAGTCAATAAATTAATAGGTATTTACATAACATTTACTTTGCAAATGTTAATCAGGTAATGTGAATGACCAAATACACTCACTAAATGGTACAATTTGTCATATGATAAAACCTGAACATGGATAACCTAAATGTTGTTCTTAGATATATCAAAAAAAAATAATAAACTCTTATTTTTTTATTTTTCCAATAGGAATGTAGCCACATGGTTACATTGAGCTAGTGCATAATATAAAAAGTATCTAACAGACAAAAATTGGGTTTTCAGCTAAAATCAAAGTATTAAAGATGGAGGGGACCACCACTTCCATTTAATAGATATGAAGAGTAAGGCCAGAAGAAGGGGGCTGAAGTGGGCTGTATCATGACATGAGGTAAAGAGAGAAGCACATCTAGAATTCATATCATCTGAAACCTGTTCTAGGGATGTCTGAATTACTTTATACTTGGTTCTTTATAAAGAATTTAAATTTACCAGTAATTAAGCAATTAAATGTCTATCAACTTAAAAATTAAATTTGTTTTAGTCGTGATTGCACCATTTTGCCCACATGTGGCTTCAAATAATCTGGATGCTGGTGTAGAGACAATCTAAAATTACAAATTTGGAAATGGCAAAAAAAAGCCTATTTAAAAAACAAACATTTAAAGAAGCTTAAAATTAACACGCAGATAAATTAAATTCCAAAACATTAATAAAAATCAGAAGAGACAGCTCAAGAAATAAAGGGTAGAAACATTACAAAACCTTTCAATTGGCAATAATAGTTCACATTACCCCTACAACAGGGATTCTCGAGTGCTGGAAAAGGGGGATGAAAATAAGACTTTTCACTGTGTTTCCTTTCTACCTTGAACTCTATGCCCTAGTATTACTTATTTAAAATATAAAAATCAAAATCAATGGCATTTTGAATATTTTAAAATGAATAAATATATAACCCAACCCTCAAAAGCTACAATAATTAACTGTACATTCGTCTAGCAAGTAGCAAGTGAAAACATAGCAACACTACAGATAAGTGACAGGTATCTAGCCATTGAATAATGATATTCTTTTGCATATCAATGCTTTTCTTTTTCCCTCTTCCATTAATTGAACCCACTTTACAAAGCCTAGTTTAATCTCCATCACTTTCATAACGTCTTTGATGATTGCTCTGACTCTCGCGAAGACTTATTTCTCTAAATTCGATAGATCTTGCAGTCTGCACTGTGCATACTTAGGTCCTACCTACGCTCACTGTATTGTACCTTTCCTTTTTAAACGTTCTACTCTAACCACATGTCCTTTTTTTTTATTTTTCAAAAAGAGCCAGACCCAGTTCCACCGTAAGGACTGGCCCTTACATTTCCCCCCATCTGAAATCTGTTTTTCTGAACCTTCACATGGCTGACTTCTACTTTCGACTCCGGGCCTATCACCTCTTTGGCAAGACTCACTGGACTATGCACTCTAAAAGTAACACTTCTCCCATTATCCATCACTAGATTTCCATCAGTATGAATGCCTTCTTTTATTTTTGTCTTAGCACTAACTACCTTATCTAATTTCTGTGTGTACTTATTTATTTTATAACTTTCTCTACTTTAAGCATGTTGTAAGTAAAGAAGTTATCTTATTACCACTGTAGCACTAGCTCCTGATACTGTACCTAGCACATGACAGGCGCTTGATATTTACCAAATGAATATCTTTTATCACACTCTGCCCCATACTGTTTGCTGATTATTTCATTCTTTATGTTCCAAACTAAATTATAACTTCCCTATGGCTAAGAACCATGCTTCATCTTCATCTGCTTTCCCTATGTCTCATAAAAAAGACCCACGTAGATTTGCCCTCAATGACTACTTATTGATTGACTGATCAGAGACTGTGGCTGTTACACAAGATGGCAGGTAGCAGAGAAATACAAACAAGTGATTTTAGAGAGGCTTATGTGTGATATAATTTAAATGCTCCCACATGTCCAGAGTGGGCGAATTTCATCACCTGACACAGAGGTAATAAACACCTTTGCTCTGCAGTACCCATGAAAGCCCAAATGTCAATACCAGTTAATGACTGAGGTTGCACCCTTCCCCAGAGAGTTTTTACTAAAGGGATAAAGTAATGCATTAAAATGTAAATTCTTCTATTCTGGCTGAATTTAGGGAACATCTTTGCAAAGAGCTCAGTGGTAACAAGTCTATTTAACATAAAATACAGTATACATCTCACACAGTCCAAATGAATTGAAATTAAAACTCGTGGGAGTTGTTCTAAAAAATCTCTCTTGGCAGTACAGCATACACAATTTTTTTAAAAAGTGAGAATACAGTTATTTGGAATGAAAGTTAGGTTGCTCACTTTGTCTCTTAAATTTAAGTTCCCAGTAGTTCCTGGGAGAAGCTGATATAGTTTGGGAACCATGCTCTCGTCTCCACCTCAGGGAAGCACACTTACTCTATGGAGAAAGACAGAAATTTATGTTGGACCAATGCAGAAGACATTTTCTTAAAATCTCTCCACTAGTAATTGTGTAAGAAAAAGGTATGAAGTTTATTTAAATATCCAAGAAGCATTTATTGCGCACCTACTAGGTAAATGTCAGGCTTTAACCATGAAATCTCAAAACAGGTGTTTGCCTTCACAGTACAGTTAGGGAAATAGACAAGTAGAGCAGTGTCTGCAATATATTTAACAGAGTTCAGATGGGAGTAAGGACAGTGGGCACTCCTAGGAAGGACACCTAATCTAATTCTGGAACATCCGAGAAGGTTATTCAAGGAAGCAATATCTCAGCTGAGGTATAAAGGATTAGAAGGAGTTGGCCAGATTAATAGTAGGGAGAAGTGTTCCAGTCTTAAAGAACAGAATTTACACAGGCCTAGATACAGAGGGAATATGAGTATAAAAGACATTTAAATAAATAATACAGCTGAATTGCAGAGGACACAGGCACTCTGAAAACAGAGTCATGATTTGTTTTATAACTGTAATCAGTTTTAATAGTACATACCAAGACCAGACATTCTATCAATAAAAAATAAAAGAGCGAGAAAAGGACAGGAAAGACTTTTATGCTCTATAGCCAATGAAATAATGCCATCTCTAAAAGCAATGTTTACTTCTCCCAAGTAAACTATTTAAATAGGTCACTTTCCATCATGTTCTCCATCCCAGTAGAGCCAATGGCAAGGGTCCACATTGTCTAGTGACACAGCCTGCCTATATTTAGCCCCAAACACTTCGCTTCTGTGTCAAAGTTCATTTGCCTAGTTGAGAGCTTTAATCTCCAGCCTCATCCTTTTCACCCCATTGCACCTTGCTAGTTTATTTGGAGAAGCGTCAATCTTCTTACCAAGAGCAGCTTCAGTTATTTAGTTTCTGCTAACATGCCAGATTAATGTGTAGAGCTATATAAGTCTGCTGTAATCCATCATGCAATCAGATGCTGGCCTTCCTATAATGAGTGTATAACAGAGAGCAACATTATCCATTTAGCCACAATATGATAGAACAAGTGATTAGCAGAGGTGGGGCCAGTACCATGAGTTCCCATCTATAGATCCTTTGATTTTAAAAGTACAGCCCAACTGTCATGCTTCTTAGAGGAAATACAACTTGGCAGGGTCTACTCTGGAAAGTAAGTGTTAGTGGAGCACTTTTGTGTGGCAATAGAAAAGCCCACCTTTGGGTTGTGAAAAGAAAAAAAAACTTCAGGTGAATTAAACACAGCAGAGTTTAATTGAGCAAGAAATGATTCAAGAACTAGGCAGCCCCCAAAATCAGGATAGGTCGAAATGCCATGGCTGCCACATGGTCAGATAATAAACAGAAACAGGAAAGTGAATTACAGAAACAGAAGTGAAGCACAGAAACAGCTGGACTGGCTACAGCTGGCATTTGCCTTGTTTGAACCTGGTTTGAACAGTTGGCTGCCTGGTGATTGACAGAAATTCAGCTGTTATGATTGGCTGAGACTCAGCTATTTGTTACAAGAGTAGATTGCAGACTGTTCACAAATTCAGTTAGATCATAGTTCACTGTGTTCAGGAAAAACCTTTAGGCCAAACTTAAAATATGTATGAAAGCAGCTATAGGACAAATTTAATTCAATTTAACAGGGTTAAGCCTGCCTTAGGGAGACTGCATCGGGATAAAGTAAAATCCTATGTCTCGTGCTTGTTGGTGAACCAGGTAAAATACTTGCAGACACTCAGTGAACACTCACCAAATTGAATAAACCTGCTTCAGACAGCCAGGATGGCAACACAGTGAGGTACAAAGAACAGCCAGACTGGGAGTCACAGAGCCTGGGCTCCAGTTCCAGCTCAGTCAGTTACTCATTTCAAAGTTTGGGCTTCCTTTTCACCCAAATGGGTACTACGTTACCTCCTCGTGCCAACATCCATCATCTTTGCCACAGTCCTACAATAAGAATGTACTCCCTTACTACTGTCTGGGATGTGAGTTACTTCCCATTTTCCACTTTTTTTCACAGTTGTGGCTTTTGGGGGGCCAGAATAAGAAGACAGCAATAGAATTCATTCTGAAAAACAGAAACTTGGTTGGGAAAACTGATCTGGTGATGCCCACCAACATCATAGGTAGATGTTATATGACCTCTTCAAAACAGCACTATTTTACAAAGATTTATATATAATTAAGCACATTCCCATCCAATTTCCCTCACCATCATGATAACAACCAACATCCTCCAGCAAGCTACTGGGACATTATCAGAGAAGGCTGATGGAGCCTGCAAATGCAGGTTCATTGTTCAGCCGAGCTGTTTGTGCTTCACAGTCCCATAAGGAGCCTTGCAACACTTTAATGTTTTATGACCTACAATATCAGTAACTGGAGTCTCAGGGGTCTGTGGACCAAATGTGTCCCACAACCTAAAAGCTAAGAATGGTATCTACATTTTCAAGAGGTTGTACAAAGAAAACATGCCAGATACTGTATTGCCCTTTACAGTAAAAGTTTGCCAACCCTGAACTAGACTAGACACTTTATACAATAGATAAAAAGCTAGGGACTTTTATAAACTTGATCCAAATTTCCAGGTAGATGGTTAAAATATATCCATTAACATAAGGTTTCCTGAGACTAGAAACAAAAGATAAAAGCTATGGAAGCAAAGGACAATACATAAAATCAGATCAGATATTCAATAACATGGGTGGAGGAGGCAGATTAATTATGCAGGTGAACGAGCAGAAGAAAAGGTTCAGAAGAGAGAATAAGAGGAATGTGAAAAAATCCAAGTGGTCCAGCTAAAAACGTCAGTGTGCAAGGTAATACCAAGATTTAAGTTTACTTAAATAAAGATTAGAAATGAAAGGATTTATAAACAAAAAAAAATCTGGATGTTATCCTGAGGGCACTGGAGAGCAACTGAAACTCTAGTCCACCGCTATCCTTAATACTTATCACCAAGCCCAGAGCATTCCCAGATAAATGAGTCAGACCCTATCCTGAGTGTGAGACTATAACAGTATAATGGTAGTTGTTGAGGGGAGAACTGGGGATGTTATTGGATCTTAGGTCCACAAGTCTTCTAAGATCTATAAAGCATCCATTTCCCACTCACAAATTCCTAAGGCCCCCAGATGACTTCAGATATTTCAGATAGAATTAGGAATATCAGCAAAAACACTCTGAAAATAAAAATCTGAGATACAGGAGAATCTCCCAGGGAAACATACTTTTGACAAAACACAAGCCAGAAGAAATAGCATCTTGCTTGCTGTCAAGAAATTGTTATTGTATTGTCCACCAAGGGACCAGAAGGAAAAAGTTATCTCATTTATCATGTATCTAGATGGGGGGGGGGGGAAACAACAACTTTACTCCACAAACTGCAGTGTCAAAATATATTGCATCTTGCATCCTTGCGATTTTCTTCCAGATTGTAGAATTAACCAACACCTGCTTTGACAAACTCCTTTGCAAAATGCATCATTCTGCTCTCATAGCTAAATAGTCATCTGTAAAGCTCTTCAAGGTCCCCAGGAGAGAAGGTGGAAAAAGAGATGATGAGATACCCACCTGAACTTTCAGGAAATAACTTAGGCAACCATAAACCTGAATTCTAGTGTCTATCGCAGCTGCCAAGAAATAGCATATCTGAAGTCATGAATTATGCCTGCCATTGGTCAATATGATCAGAGAAGAGGAAACCGAGTCCCCACGTTTTGTGAGAGCCAAAGCAAGATTGACTGAGAGTCTCCAAATGGAGGTGTTGTGGGAAGCATTTTAGGAAATGAACATTATGCCTCATTCCATCAGGTTGGATAAGAATGCAATAGTGCAAGGTGAGAAAGGAAAGAAGGAAGGAAGGAAGGAAGGGAGGGAGGGAGGGAGGGAGGAAGGATTTCAAAGGTCTGAAATGACCTTTGAGTACCCTCTGGGTGTTACTTAAACCCTCCTGGCCTCATCTTTTCTCCAACCATGGAAGGGACCAGCCCTATCCAGGCTTCAGTGAGCTTCCAAGAGTGTCACCTGACAGTGACTTGCCCTCCACCACTACCACCACCTTTCACTTGCTGGGGTCCCTCTGCGAGCCACTAGGGGCTCACTTCTGTGCCATCCAGGGTACAGAAGAGTTAATGCTCTGTGGGACAAATGTTGACCAAAGAATGAGAAACGGCTGCTGATGTATCATGTTCCCCCTCTCCTCGTTTCCTGTGAACAGTTTTAAGGTACATTTTATCAAGCTCCTCAGAACCTCCTTGATAAATCAATCCCCAGTAGATTTTAGCGCTATCCAAATCAGCAGCATACCTTTCCAAAGCCTTTCCTACCTCAGTCTTTTCGTTCCCCATCTCTCACACCTGCTGCTGGAATCACATTCCTACCTAACTGTCTGCGCACCAGTTTTCTCCCAGTTTCTGTTTGCAGGGGAAGCCTGAAAGATGATGACAGGTGCCACTCACTCTCCTCTAAAGGAGTGATTTTGAAGTTGTGGTCAACAAGGACTCTGAGGTTGTTTATTAATTTAACATATACTCACTCTATTTCTTTTATGCACCTGCCATCATCGCAGGTGCTGGGGAGATAGCAATCAACAATGTCCCTCAGTGAAGGCTATGTTAACCAGTTTGATGAAAATATTTCAAATTGTATATGAAACCAGCACATTGTACCCTATGATTGCATTAATGTACACAGCTATGTCCCTGTCCACATGGCGTTTCCTCCAAGTACGGAGAGACAAATAACAACCAAATAAAAAAATAAATGAGGTCATTTCAGAGAATAATGAAAACTAAGAAGAAAGCAAAACAAATGGATGTGAGAGTGAGAAGTACGAGTGAGAAGAGCGTGCCTTTTTCAGACAGTCTAATGAAGGAAGAGTTTCTCAGCGGGTGACACTGAGGTCAGCCCTGAATCTCAAGAAGGAACTAGTTGTGAGAGGACTTTATAGAAAGAGGTTTCAGGGAAAAAGGGAAGTGAGTATAAAAGCCTTGAATGAAGAAAATACTTGATGTACTCTAGAGACAGCATGCCTGGGAGCCCAGGAGCAGCAGGAGACAGGAAGTCCTGAGCCTGGAGAGGAGCAGGGCAAAGCCACATGGCCACCAGACTGCTAGAGAGGGGAAAAAACAAGAAGAACTTTGTCCCCTCTCCAGTCCCCTCCCCCTCAAATTCTCCAAATAGTCTTACTGGGTCAAATTCGTCATTTCTGTACTCTGCCTTGGAGTTTTCTGCTCACTCATTATACACCAGGGAGTGTGTGGAGCCCTCCCTGTAAATTTCTGTAGCCATTCTGGGCTATAATCTCATGCTCTGTGCTGATGGAAAATGAGATGGGATTGGTTATAGGAGGGTTGGAAAAACACAGCATCAAAGGCGTTCCTCATTATGAAGGTGGTAGACAGAAGAGAGTCATAGAAAATTAATTAATACAAATCACACAACAGAAAAAGATTCCTAGAAGTCAAAAGATTCACTCCTATATGCTGTTAGAATCGTATTGAAGTTCTTGCAAAATTGTATGCTCTTCTTTTTAAGGGCAAGGCAATTCTGTTTCTCCATACAGAATCTTAACAACTCTCTTGCTCCAAAATTCCAATTGAGTCTAATGTGAGTACTTCGTTTTATCAGCCGAGTGGTGCAGGGGACCATTTGCTATCTGTATGTATATAGAGTCCTATTTTTAATGTGGTATAACTAACCCTTTCCCTACCATTCTCCTTATCTCCCAAGTGCCACACTCCCACACTCCTCTCTTCCCCTGATTCTTGTTAAGGCTGGCTTTCTGGCCCTTTATGAGAGTAAGGTGATGGTCTTCTAATAGCTAGAAGTGTTAGTACTGACCAAATCCAGGCATTAGCCATTAAGCAAGTGATGGTTATTTTTTAAGATGTCTGTATATAGTTGAACACTCTACAAATGTGTATGACTAGCCCTGACCTCAGAGACACGGAACAAAATAATATAAAATGAAACTTGCCCCCTTAAGAAGAAAACGTTCTCCCTCCTCAGGATCTCGGGGACTCCCGATGTGTAACAGTGTGCTTCGGGCTCAGGAAAGTGCAGGATCCCCAATCAAACTTTCTCCTTCCCGTCTTCCGAGGGAAACTTTCACCGTTCCCATTTGAATTGTTAATCCTTTCCTGTTGCTGTTGGCAGAAACATATATCTTATGTCATTTTGATAAAGTTGTGCATTTAATGTTCCTACAGTTAAGTGAGAGGAAAAAAAATTCGAACATTTTTAAAATGAGGCACTTCAAGCAGCAGAGAGAACACGACGTCGAATGACTAATTCGGAGGTAGTAGGTTACCCCCAGGAACATACATCATTCTCCAGCCTGCAGAAAAGAACAGGCATTTTTCATTTTTCTCTTCGCACACACACTCGGTTTATCCCCCACTCTGTGGGAAGGAGGGTGTCTGGCTTTGTTTCTTTGGACCATCTGACACATAGAGAAAAGACATATTTTCTAAGCATTTCTCTCTCCATGGAAGGGAAGACTTTGAGATGACTCAAACTCACGATTCTACCATCAACAATGACCTGGGATAATCATAAGAAAAACCAAGGGCCAAGAAGAATCTAAGCAGTCCATGTCTAAATCCAATGCCCTTTCACCCAGTGATAGGCAAGGTGATAGGCAAGGATGTCGGGGGGAGGAGGGGTGAGGGTTGTATCCATGACCCGGACTCTGACAGGAGACCAAGATGGAGAAACCCAAGAGTGATCCCTCAGCCGTCGATGCCCACACAGAGGCCTTGCTGCACCTGTCTCTTGGCAGAGGGAGGGAGCCCAAACCTAGAAACTTAAATCACACAGTTAGAATCTGGAGGATGTAGATAATGTGGACTTTTGTATTGAGATTTAGAAAGTTACAGAATCTATTTTTTTCCTTTAGACTTCTAGCCCATTAGCTTTGATAACAAAGATGGTAGATTTCATGCTGTGTTCTTAACCTAGTAAAATAAAATTAATAAAGTTAAAAGAGGAGAGAGAGAGAGCATGGAATTTTCCCTGAGGTGAATCAGGAGCTGCCTCTGCATGATATAAGTTGTGTTTTTAAATAATAATTTGAATTAACAACTCTCACCAAGTGCCAAGACTGTGCTAGGGACGTTGAAATGCATTAAATCCTCACAAAGCCCAGTGAGGTAGATTTTCCCTTTGGTATTACTTATCAGCTCACCTGTGGCCCCCAGCGGCCACCATCCCAGGAGCACATTAGCTTGTGTGAGGATTCCCTTACTTGTGTGTCTCCTCTGGCCTCTCTCTCAGCCCGCCCAGCACAGTAGGGGAGAAACTGTTGTCATATGAATGAGCAGACAAAGGACTTGATGTGCACATTATCTGAAGCAACAAGTGTGTTTTTAGTATGTACATATTAGGTTTTTGCCACTCTCTCTCAAACACCTAATATATCCAAGGCACTCTGCTAAGTTTAATAATGTAAGATAATGCTATTATTCTCATAGACAGATGTGGAAACTGAAGCTCTTTCTTTTCTCTACCTTGAATGCTATTTGCCTGGGTAAACCCTACCGGACATATGATCTTTTGGGGGAAAGTCTTTCCTAAAATTCCAACCCTGATCTATTGCTTCAAGTAACTATCACAAGCATAACTGATGATTTAGAAGATTATTTGATTAGTTATCTGCTTCTTCCATATAAGGACAGAGACCCTGTCTTATTCATTACCTTTTAACCATAAAACTTGTGAAAGGCAGCATAGTTTATGTATGATTTTCATATGCTTTATTTACCACATGTTCAGAAGTCCTGTGAGGTTGATGGGACAGATATGATTATACACATTATAATGAGAATTAGAGTCTCAGAGAGATAATGTGGCTTTTCAAAAGATGCACAGGATTTCCCCCCCAAAAAACCCTGGTAAATGGGGCTTTCCTGGGAGTGGGAAAAGACAAGGAAGGCTGCTCACTGCATGGTCTCTGGTCTGCTGAGCAGATTCATCAGGACTCAGCACATTCTGCCCTGAACAGAGACACTCAGGCACTCATACTACAAAGCAACCAGGTACCCCAAAACTATTCAGAATTGGTTATCTATGAAATATACATCCTTGGATTTAGGACGAAAATTGAATTTATTCCCTGAGACATTTTAGACTCGGTTTGACTCAGATTCGGGAAAATCATAAAGGAAAAGGAAAATGTTCAGTATAGCAAAATGTGTGCTTCAACACAGATCTCCTTGTTTTGAGTCCCAAATTCAATTCTCACTGGCTGTGTGACCTGGAAAACATTGTTTACTATCTCTGGTCCTGTTTTGTCATCTGCACATGGATATAACAGTGTGTAGCTGATGGGTCTGTTGATAGATAGGGTTACATGCAATAATATCTTAGAGAGGCTCAGCATGGTGTCCTTCAGGCGGGAGTAGACCCTGAATGTTAGATGCCTGGGGATGATGACCACAAAGCGTGCACAATACCCTGGGGGAGATACCAGATGTTGATCCAGGCTTGCTACAGGTAAGATTTTTCTAGAACATATAAATGAACAGCAAAGAATTCAAAAAGCCCATATTAAGCCCTCTGGATATAATAAACTAGGATTTGGGATTTTATAGAAAGGGAATTGGAGTCCAGAGTCCAGACTCCTCACTGCTGACCTCGGGATTGAATGGCAAGGCTGGGATTTGGAAACACTTATTTGTGCCCCCAGACCCATATATGTTCTTTCCATTATAAATGTTTTCTTTTAAAAGGCAGAGCTTTCCTAGGGGGCTAAAAATGAGAAGAAACCCCCAAAAGTCCAAACACGAGAGAACTGAACTCCTCTAACATAGATGCAGAATGTTCTTTCCTCTCTTTCTGATTATAAGGGAAAGCTCATGGCTTTGAAAGTGGTTTTAAAAGAAGCAAACTCTTGAGTGTCTACAAGCCCCGTGCACAGTGGCCAGACCAAAGAAGAGAGCCTGGTTTGGAGGCCTCCTTCTGCTGGCCCCAGCCCCTGGGCCTGATCCTCCTCCCACGAAGAGCAGACTGGAGTGGGAATGCTCTTGTTCATGGCAGGGAGCCTCACCCAGTCCCCCTTCCCAGTCATGAAATACCTTCACTTGGACCTAGTGAGTATAAGTAAAAAAGCTTTATATCAGGTTTGCTATGCACCAGGAGCTATGCTAACCCTTCATGTCCCCCATCTAACTTAATTCTTTCAAAAATTCTGTGACACGGATGTTATTATCCCTGATTTACAGATGGAGAAACTGAAAGCCAGCAAGATTGGGTATATTCCCCCTGTCCTGTGAGTGATGAGTGGGGGATCCAGGATTCAAACCCGCATGTATCAGACATAAAATCTATATGTGATATAAGATGGTCTCACCCCAAAGAGAAACTCCTCAAGAGGCTTCATCTTCATAACAGCCGATGTTAGTCCCCAGGAAAGCCAAATCGATCTATATCCTTTTTATTAGGACAGTGCATCTTTTCTGGGAACAAGTTTGGTCTTTTAAACTGCCACAGCACTAACGGCAAGAGAAATGTGTATACCAAACTGTCTCATTTGTAGATGGCAGCCACCCTGATTTGAAGGGGATTAAATATCGACAATGGCACCTGTGACTTCTGTGATCTCTGAAGGCTGGCAGGATAAATTAAGTATAACATTCTCTGCACCATCCTTCACCACCCCCAGCAGTGGATTCATTCGTTCTGAGTAATAGAGCAAACGCAGAACAGTGAAAATTCATGATACATCAGGAGCTTTAGCTTATGCAAGAGAGATGGCTTACTTTTCGCCCCCCCATACTCTGTGCACCTCCATTAGGTCATGCACCAGCTGCAGAGCTGACCTTCAGAAGGACAACACCAGCGCTGGAGGCGCTGGGGTCAAACACAGAGGGGTTTCCATACGAATTTTGCTTTCCCTCCTCCTTCACGACATTGGGAACATTCATTCATTCATTCATTCTATGAATGTTTAGTATGTTTCCAGCACTATACCAGGAAAAGTACAGACTGAAGTAAAGAGAAGGGGGCTCCGCCCTCAAGGAGCACGTGCAGTCATGGGAGAGACTGAGAAAATAGAGTGAGGACTGTAACACAGTGTGGGACCTGAGGGGTGAAAGACACAGGCAAGGACGTTCGCACAGCGCTCTGCAACTCTGAACGTCTCTTTCCTCACTTGAAAAGCGGGAAGGATAATGAAAACCTATTTCACAAGGCTGGGGTGAAGGTTAACTGTGGTGTTGCATAGAAGACATCTTTAATCCAGCATTTATACAAATTGTGGTTTTGACTGTCTGTGCTCCAGTTTAAGTGAGAAACCTAATGAAAGTGAAGCAATACAGACATGGAGAGGACGTGGATAAGGCAGAAGGGGCAGAGGGATGATCTACAGGGTGAGATGAGCCTGCCAAGCCTCCCAAGTTTCCCCTCGTCAGCTCCGAGGGATGCAGAGTGCAGCCAGGTCTGAGCAGGACTCTGGGCTGGAGACACCCCAGTTCTGCTAGGACGGCTTCTCTTTTCCTGGTTTTCTACATGGGGGCTCCCCACCAGATTTCATTTGAAGAAAGAGTTACACAGCTCACAAAAAATAACCCTCACGAGCCACATTATGGCAAATTTTTAGGATTCAAGAAAGCTCTAAGATAAAAAGACATAATTATTTTTTAATTGGGGAACTCCCAATAATGGGGTATCTTTGCTACTGTCAGGAAATATGATTAAAAATAAAATCTTTTCCCAACAAGAAAATCTATCCACAGTGGCCAAAGAGGAAAGAACACGAATTTATTACTGAAAAATCATTAAACTAGAAGGTGCTGCATATCACAGGCAATCCACCAAGAGACCACAAAGGCAGAAAGAAATCTTATTGTTTTATGTAGCCAAGAAGATCTGACCCATTATATAGACATAAAAGGGTCTGACAGCACCATTTGTTACCAGAGTTCATCCTAAATTCACCTGGTAATTGGGATGAGCACCTATATTAATTAATAGGCTTTATACAAGGGAAACGTAACTTTGCCCTGTCTGTATGTCAGGTGGTGGTTTTGCAGTTTGGCACAAGGTGCTCCTGAGGTCAGGCTCCTACTTGTCCACAGAAACTGGAAAATAGGCTTGGCGCCTGTGGCTCAACGGGCTAAGGCGCCAGCCACGTACACCTGAGCTGGCAGGTTCGAATCCAGCCCGGGCCCGCCAAACAGCAATGATGGCTGCAACCAACCAAAAAATGGCCAGGAGTTGTGGTGGGCGCCTGTAGTCCCAGCTACTTGGGAGGCAGAGGCAGGAGACTTGCTTGAGCCCAGGAATTGGAGGTTGCTGTGAGCTGTGATGCCACAGCACTC